>JACDJE010000102.1:1547674-1718805 GCA_016647715.1 Pavo muticus | reverse complement strand
TAAGAAATAATGCATACCAAACCCTTTTTTTTCCTCATGGAAGAACATTCTCCTGTTAGTTGTTCAAGATGGGGTATTTCTTACTGTAAACATATCTCCCAAGATGAGTCTTAGAAAGGGACAAAATGGGAGCTTAAGAAAAGGGTTCAAATTACTTCTGTTCTTCAGTGTCCACCCCGACACAATTTCAGTTTAATCACCCTTGAAATAAAAGGCCACTTGCCAAGAGGAAGATGTGAGTAGAATTAGAACGCAAGAAGTCTCCAATGATTCACTTACTTTCAGCGTTTTCATTAAACCAGTTTCCTCAGAAGAGTGATTAACTTCAGCACAGCAGAGAAAGAGACAGTAGGCTGTTTTCAGTGGTGTTCTGCTCATGAAGGAGCAAAATTGCATCTGACAGGTTCTGCACGATACTAGGCAAAGTATTCGTGGGTACACCAATAGTCATACACAGAAAAGAGCAACCAACGCACCCAACTGGAAAAGGGGTGTTGTAGCTATGCAACACTCATTCTCAGAAAGCAGCTCAGGTCCCAGCAATACTTTCCCTTCAGTGGCTAGTGCTTATATGAGCCCAGAGGTGCTCTACCCTATGTCAACCCCTTCTGGTCACCTGGCGAGCACAGGTGCAAACAATTTGCCTGTGCTCCCTGGGCCACAGCCCTTCACCAGGTGCTCAATCATCACTTTAAGCCATTGCAAAAGTAGCTGAGAAACTGGACAGAATGGAGAGCAATCAAGAAGATATAATAGATGAACTGTCTACTGTGCTTAATGCTGATGGATCCACGGTAGTAACAGATACATCCAATGGGGACCAGAATTCCCAAAACAGCCTACTGGAGGGGCTGATCAACTTGGTTTCCTCCCAGCCTGCATCATCCAACATCTCAGCTATCAAAAGAAGACATCCTCTTGCTCGAGCAAGTGACAACAGTAAGACTATGTCACGTATGGCCTTGTGGTATTACCTACATGACCATGGAGAAGATATGAAGAAGTGGCATAAAAACCCACTCCTGCACTTCAAGCATGGGTAAAAGAATTACAAGACAGATCAACCACCAAGGTGAACTTCTCCAAAAAGGTGACTGCTCCAATTGCTGCGGGACACAGCAATAGCCATAAGGGCAATAGAGGTAATAAATAGAGATGCCCTGCCCACAGCCAGGGGGATGAAAGGGATAATAGAGTGTATTGGACCGTGTGGATTAGATGTCCTGGCACATCAGAGCCACAGAAATATAAGGCCCTTCTGGACACTGGTGCACAGTGCACTCTAATGCCCTCAAGTCACCAAGGGACAGAATCAATTTATATTCATGTGGTGACTGGGGGATCCCAAGAGCTGACTATGTTGGAGGTCGAAATAAGCCTCACTGGTAGACTGGCAAAAGCACCCTATTGTGACTGGCCCAGGGGCTCCATGTATACTTGGTATTGATTACCTCAGAAGGGGATATTTCAAGGATCCTAAGGGGTATCGATGGGCCTTTGGAATAGCTGCTGTAGACACAGAAGGTGTTAAGCATTTGTCTGTTTTGCCTGGCCTGTCAGAAGATGTTGTGGGGTTGCTACGAGTAAAAGAGCAGCAGGTACCGAATGCTACAAAAACGGTGCACAGACTGCAGTAGCATACCAACAGGGATTCCTTGCTCCCCATTCATAAGTTGATTCGTCAACTAGAGAGTCAGGGAGTGAGTAAAACTCACTTACCTTTTAACAGCCCCATATGGCCAGTACATAAAGCCAGTGGAGAATGGAGGCTGACAGTAGACTACCGTGGCCTGAATGAAGTCAATGAAGTCACGCCCCCACTGAGTGGTGCTGTACCAGACATGTTAGAACTCCAGTATGAACTGGAGTCAAAAGCAGCCAAATGGTATGTCACCACTGACATTGCTAATGCCTTCTTTTCCATTCCTTTGGCCACAGAATGTAGGCCACAGTTTGTCTTCACCTGGAAGGGTGTTCAGTATACCTGGAATCGTTTGCCCCAGGGGTGGAAACACAGCCCAACCATTTGCCATGGGTTGATCCAAGCTGCACTGGAACAGGGCAGTACTCCTGAGCACTTACAGTACACTGATGACATTATTGTGAGGGACAACACAGCAAGGGAAGTTTTTGAGAAAGGAGAGCAAATAATCCAGATCCTTCTGCGTGCCAGTTTTGGTACTAAGTGAAGCAAAGTGAAAGGACCTGCCCAGGAAATTCAGTTCCTAGGTATAAAGTGGCAAGATGGACGTCATCACATCCCGACAGATGTGGTCAACAAAATCTCTGCCATGTCTCCACCCACTAATAAGAAAGAAATACAATCTTTTCTGGGCACAGTGGTCTTTTGGAGAATGCATGTTCCAAACTATAGCTTCATTGTAAGCCCCCTCTATCAGCTGATGTAAAATAAGTATAATCTTGCATGGGGTCTTGAGCAGCAGCAGACTTCTGGGCAGATTAAGCAGGAGATAGCCAGTGCCGTGGCCCTGGGGCCAGTATGGACGGGACAGGATGTAAGGAACATCCTCTACACTGCTGCTGGAGAGAAAGGTCCCACTTGGAGTTTGTGGCAAAGAGCCTCAGGAGAGACCCGAGGCCGACGCCTGGGATTCTGGAGTCGAGCATACAGGGGGTCCGAAGAGCGCTACACTCTAAGCGAAAAGGAGATCTTAGCCACGTATGAGAGGGTTTGGGCTGCTTCCAAAGTGATCGGTAGTGAAACGCAGCTCCTTCTGGCACCTCGACTGCCAGTGCTAAACTGGATGTTCAATGGAAAGGTTCCCTCCACGCATCACGCTACTGATGCCACTTGGAGTAAGTGGATTGCATTGATTACGCAACGAGCACGGATGGGGAACCTCAGCCGTCCAGAAATCCTAGAGGTGATTATGGACTGGCCTGAAGTCAAAAAGTTTGGAACATCACCAGCAGAAAAGGTATCGTGAGCTAAAGATGCCCCACCATACAATGAACTACCAGAAAATGAAAAGAAACATCCCCTGTGGCTCAAGAAGATTTGGACTGGCAACACAAGAGTGAATTATTTCTAGCTCAGTGGGCCCATGAGACCTCGGGCCATCAAGGAAGAGATGCAACATACAAATGGGCTAGAGACCGAGGGGTGGACTTAACTATGGACGCTATTGCACAGGTTATTCAAGACTATGACACATGTGCCACAATTAAACAAGCCAAGGGCATGAAACCTCTCTGGGGGGAAGGGTGATGGCAAAAGTATAAATAAGGGGAGGTGTGGAAGGTTGATTATATCACCTTGCCACGAACTTGCAATAGTAAGCATTATGTACTTACTGTGGTAGAGACAACTCTGTGTGGCTTGAAACATATGCAGTACCCCATGCTACCTCCCGAAACACCATATTAGGTCTATTAGTGAAGAAACAAGTCCTATGGCAACATGGCACTCCAGAAAGAATTGAGTCAGATAATGGGACTCATTTCAAAAATTCTCTTGTAAACACTTGGGCCAAAGATCATGGCATTGAGTGGATTTATCATATCCTCTATCATGCACCAGGTTCTTGTAAAATTGAACAATACAATGGGTTGTTAAAAACCATGTTGAAAGCAATGGTTGGCAGAACATTTAAGCACTGGGAGAAGCATTTGGCAGAAGCAACCTGGTTGGTCAACACTTGAGGATCTATCAATTGCGATGGTCCTGCCAGCTCCCCACATATTGTAGAGGGAGATAAGGTCCCTGTAGTACATGTAAAGAACATGTTGGGAAAAGCAGTTTGGGTCTTTGCAGCTTCTGGGAAGGGCAAACCTCTTCGTGGAACTGTTTTTGTCCAGGGACCTGGGTCCACTTGGTGGGTGATGCAGAAAAATGGGGATGTCCAATGTGTACCACAAGGGAATTTGATGCTGGGGGAGTGCAGTCAGTAATTCCATGTATACATATAGGTTTGTGTGTGCGTGTGTTTTATACTTGTTAATTATGGTTTGTTTGTATATATTAAGCATGATGTAGTGATGTAGAATAAGGGGTGGAATGTCATGGTTTTATCATTTTTGGTTATCGGCATTCCACATCATAACATCATGTAGTGCACTGGGAGTTAAAGTGTTAATGCTCCAGTTCCAGATACCTGTCCCAGAAGAGAAGAAGAACTACATTGCCCAGAAGACTGTTAGCTATGTTGTTATCATTTCTGCTCAGGGGGAACAGATATAAGGCCTTGGTAGGTCATCTGACAGCTCTTCTTCGTCAGGCTCTCCTCCCTGCTGCTCAACCGGACTGCGCATCTCACCTCAGCGTTATGGTGAGGCCTATGCACCTTTTGGACACTCTCATTATATTTGATTTATTAGATTCAATTGTATTATAGCGTGTTATCTTGCATTTCAATACCATATTTAGTAAATTAGTTTGTTTCTCCTCAGATCGTTGCCGCTGTTTTTAATTATTTTGGGGTCCCCTGTTTCCCTTTTCTGGAGGCGTGGATTTGCGAAAATCCCTCTGCCCCGCTAGTCACGGAACCGGGCCGAACCAGTAAACCGTTGACACCAGACCTAACAGTTCCCCTGCAAGTGGTTTCACTCTACTTTCCTCAGTCAGTCTTAATTATTTTGGAAGTTCATGCTGATACTATACAGAAAGCTGGACACTACTAACAGGAGTTCTTTTTTCTGCAATTAAGCCAAGAATTCCAAGGAGCATAATAGATTCACCTACGAATCTATTATGATCTGGAGGATCTCAGCCCTCTCAATACTAAAAGGGCAGCTTGAAACTCAAATTGGATATGATCAGTAGCTGTCTAGACTATGGGCATTTCTGATACTGAGGCTTTGATGAACTTAGATCTACAGAAATGTTTACTGTACAGGTCTTGTTGACAGATATACCTGACACAGTCTATAATAAACTATGAAGGCCTTTCCTTACTTCATAAATTGCCACAACATATCTCAAATCAAGAACTGCCCTTTTGAAAACAGGTACTGACAACACCAAACAACAATCATATCTATGCATCCCTTTGTGCAGAACTCTACTGTCTTTGTATAATCTCTAATCTCTTTACAAAGTTCTTATGTGGTAGACAGAGATACCAATGCTTGAATCCTATTTCAAGGAAACTGCATCTCTTACCACCTTTTCACAGTGTAGTGGACTAGGTTCAGAGTGAGTGACATGTATGGTTCTCCCCAGCAGGAATCTCATGCTCTCAGCTTGTTTCTTGCTTGCTCCTTGCTGTATAACTGACCTATATCTTCTCAGAGAATCCTAAAACTGACTGAGGTACCTGAAGGTCTGAACGTACTCTGAAAAAAGAACATTAGAGTCTGCTCCAGAATTAGAATTTAGTTTCATCAAATTAATTGCTGAATTAAAGAAGTTGCAGAAAGTACTGGTCAGTCACAGTTAGCACTAAACTAATTACTATTTATTATCAGGAAAATGATACTGAAGAACAAGCTTGCTTCACTTTCTCATAGCAAGAAGTAAGCAGATTTGCAGCTCTAAAAACTGTTGAAGAACTGAAACCCATAAAAAAAAACCAAAATTGTCACTTACCCACCAGGACCTGATGTCAGTGGTTCAGTTTCTCAGCAAGCTTGTGAGGCTGGACAATTAGCTTTTAGCGACTTCAAGGCTCCTGAATTTTCAAAGCAACATCTTTTCTAACCATTTCAACCTAGATGGCTGCCCTCATTTTTCTAAGGAAGAAAGGAGGATGGTAAAGAACTAATGGCTCTGACAAATGTGATTCTTCTTTTTTACACAATAGCTCATCTACCCTACCAGTGAAAAGGCTTGCCCCTTCATGCCTAGTAATTGTGTATGATAAATTATTCAATAATAAACCTTGCTCTCCTCTATAGTTTACTGATCTAGATCTTTTTGCAGGTCTTTGTTGGCCTTAACAATGGAAGTAGGGCAAAAGCATATGCAATGACTGCAAATTTTCTATTTTCTTTGGATTACTTTCAGTGGCATATCTGTTCACATCCTAATATGCCAAATATTTAGAATTCATCTTTGCAGGTAACATGAAAGGATTCACTACCTCACCTGGGGTGGATGGCAGGAGAAAGTTTTCTTTAGCAACTGACATCTTTCCTCATTATTTTCTTTCTGCCGCTCAAGCATTTCTAGTTACACTGACTACATTGCCTGCCTTGGTTTCTTTACACCTTTAGGCTTTCACCTTTCAAACCCTTCAGGCTTTCTGGAAAAAGGCTGTACACCTCAGAATATCCAGTGGGGCTAGGGAGGACCAGTAAAGCACAGCATATAATAGCGTGTGCTGCAAACATAAAAGACATGAACCACCCTTAACTGTCATTCATAGATTTCCTCATAAATTCTCCTTCTCAAAGGGGAAGGCTATACCCTGTGTGGGGAAGAGGGAGAGAAACTAAAGCATGCAAGTTTCTGTGTCCAGTAAGAGACATGTGGCACAAACTTCCTTCAAGAAAAAAATGCTTAAAACAAGCAGCAGTGAGACATCACATTCACCTGGCAAAACAGTACGTCTAGAACTGAAAGGAGTGGTGACTAGTGCCAGACTTGATAATTACTTACTGATACTGTGCTGAACTCAGTTCAGAGTGTTCAAAAACCTGTGCTCTAAAACTGCTCTGTGGCTGTCACAGCTCTCCTTTCTGTTTGACCACGATACCAGTTTTCTGTTCCAAAGCTTCTTACCACCTTAGGCACACATTTAGATCATTATTCCTACTTTAAAGTCCGAACACTATCCTTGTCCTGTACTTTACGTTTTACAGTTTTTATGATTCATTTGAATGAGAAAACCAAAGCAATACATAATAAAAATGCTGACAAATAAACACAACAAAAATTGATTTTTTGTTCATTTTATAACTGCACTGTTCGATTTTATAAAAATCATCCAAATGAAATTGTCCCCTTCCATCCCCCTATCCCCACTAATCAAAGATCAAACTGAGTTTTGGAAAAATCTTGTACTTGACTCAAGGATTTCCACACAAAGAGAGAAAATAATGTAAAACTCATTGTAAATGCAAGGCAAAAGCATAGTTTTAAAATCTACTTGAAATCAACTTTCAGCATTCATTTTTATAAACGAAACTGGATGGCAAAATGCTGGAGCTCATCCTTAGGAAGTCATTTTTAAATTACCCTTGAATTGCCGATTTTTACTTCTCGTATTAATTTCATTTGGAGAGAACAATTAATGACACTGTTCTCTTGCTAGGTAGGTAGAAATGGATTAGTCACATCATCTATTCCTTCTTATCAAAATCCCAAGTACTGAACAACAGAGCACCACTGGACTCAGTGGCTTCAAAGAGTTCAGTTTTTTGAGGGAAATGATTTTATTGTAACACAGGGGTATGATGTAGATGTGCTTGAGTTATTTAGATGTTAAAAGTGGTTCATCACTGTCTCAATTTACAATGTTTCACACTCAAAATTGGTGTTAAAAGTACATATATTAAGACATTCAACTTGCTGCACTGACATTTTTCTGTCTATTCGAACTAGAAAGAAAGTAAATTTGAGTTTTAATAAATAATCAGGCACTCACAGAGATACAAAAAGGTAACCCCAATTTTTTTGTTATTCTTAATATATAATGCAAAATTAAATGCACACATGTCTAACAGCAATTAATTCTGCAGTTCTTGGTCCACCTTTTTGCCAAAGTAGCTTTATAAAAAGAATGCATGCTAAAGGCAAACATAGCAGCAGATTAGGACAGTATGTGAGACTGGAGTCCAAACACTGGAGTATAAACCCAGATTTTGTGCAATTTGACAAAAAGATAAAGACACAAACAACTCCCCAGCACATCATTCATGTAGGATGTAGGTGCTTTTAGAGTGTTAACAGAAGAAAGAATGAAGATGTATTACAAATTGTATGAGTTATTATTTAAAATACTATTTTCTCAAGTCTTTAAAGAGGCTTATCTGCTATATTTTAATATTACACTGGCAGAAATAAATGCAAAATACACGCTTTCTATATACTTCTTCAGTTTTGAGAAGTCTTAAAGACTTTACTGGCCTTGCAACAGCCTCACTTTTGGGCATAGACAAAGTGGTACCTTACACATCATACTGACCTGGCTCAAAGAAATCCTAGCTGCCAGGAGCACCAGACCTCTCTTTGGTCCCAAACAACATGAACAGTCCTAAATAGCCTGACTAAGGCTGAAGAATATATTCACACTGTTAATCCATGCAGCCAGCTAGGCTTTCACGTTGTAATTACTGTTTGTACTGATCAATTAACAAGGAAAATTTTTATTTGCATATTGGATAAGGTCTGCCTCTGTACCAGTCTCGC
This sequence comes from Pavo muticus, assembly GCA_016647715.1. Lineage (NCBI taxonomy): Eukaryota > Metazoa > Chordata > Aves > Galliformes > Phasianidae > Pavo > Pavo muticus. The sequence goes on along the minus strand of JACDJE010000102.1, from coordinate 1,710,494 downwards.
TGTCCTGCCACTGGAGTTATTATATTGCTCTAGGATACCCCACAAGGATCAGAAGGAGAATATATTAATTTGGGGATGTGGAAATGATAAAGTTGCAGTTGGCTTGATGGAAACCATAGTTAAAATATTATGAACAGCTGCCAAACAGGAAATCACCTACAAAGGCATGCTTTTCACAACACAAAACAATCATTTAAAAAGACAACTTCTTTTAATATCAGCGCAGCAGCTGGGTAGGATCTCTACTTTATGTGTCACTCATAAACCAAAATCCTGATAGCATGGGTTCACAGGTACAGTCTTGCCTTGGGGAAAAGTGTGTCCCGCCGTATTTAAATGCTATGTTTGTCTCAATTGTTTAAACAATGAATGATGTGTGAAAACATCATTAAACAGTGACTGCCATTAAGTCTGCAGAACCACCGTGGTAATACAAATACAAATCCCATGTTTGTTAGCCCACCAGCAGCCCAGCAGAACAAGTAAACTACAGGAAATACTTAATATACTTGACTTGCTATATTAGTCAATGAGGTAAGGGATAATGGAAACACAAGTCTGACTTCTTTATCTTGTGAGAGACATATATTTGGATTTGGAAACATAAATGACTTAAGACTTAAAATTACAGAAGCATGTTAAGTAAAACCAGACTTTATGAAGATCACCATTCTAATTATTTCCTTACCACAAGGCTATTTCTTCTCTTGAAAAAACTGTAACAGAGATGGAATAAACTATTGCAAGCCTTTAACAGTAAGACCATTATAAAGAGATTAAAACGCTGTGTTGGGTGTAACAAGCAGAGCTTTGGTGTTTGGGGTCTGCAGAGTAACCTGTGTGGGAGAGGGCCAGAGGCAGCCATGCACCCGGCCCTTCCATAGACAAAATTGCCCCAACACATGCTAATGCATCTCAGGGGCTTATGGCAGCTTTGTGAAAACATATTTTAAGAAAGTGTGGCAAGTGCTAGGGGCAGGAGACGCCTGAGCAAGGGAAGATCCTTTGAGGGGAACAATATGAGGGACAAGGGACTGAAGTAGAGGAGGGAGGAAGGAGAGGGGTCTGACGTGAAGGTGACATGTTGTCCCTAGGTTTTTGTTTAATACTGACATTGGTAATTAAAACCTTATGTAAAGTGGGAATAAACTAAATGGGTTTTCCTCACTCAAGACTTTGGTGGACAAATGCCCAACAAAAAAAAAAAGAAATTCATTCTGAATGTTCAAAGACAATCATGCACTACTTTAACTTTCCACTCTTCTCAGATCACAGAAGGCTAAGGTTGACCATACAAATATACTACTATTTATATGAAATGAAACTATTCAGGAAAACATCCACAGTTGTACAGATAATGGAAATCTATAAGCACACAAATACTTTAGTTTTTGACAGGCTTATGGTTTTAGATTAAAGAAAATTGTAATTGTATCCAAACCTCCCATGCTACTATTTGTGAAATGCATGACTTGATTTTAATTTTGGAACAAAAATTTGTTATCCATTTTATAATAATGGACATATTATGTTTTTAAAAAATCAGAGAAACAGATTAGTCTGCCTGTTAACTTGCATTGTGTTGTCTACAATGCCATTAGTAAAAAGTGAAGACAATTTCATTGTGTAGAAACAATATTATTTGATGTGCTGTTTAAACCTGACTTGTCTGTGAGATACATTCGGTGTCTGGACATTTAATGTGCATTGAATGATTAAGGTAGATCATAATGTATGGCTAAGTCAGTGTTCAGGAGACAGAACATGAGAGTTTAGTCTGAGACAGAGACACAGCCAATATCCTGAAGGGAAAGTCTTGAAGAATAGAGATTAAGAAAGCAAAATGTTGATTTGAGGTGATGGACTGCAGAGAGGAGATAGCTAGAAAATGTTCACTCTCACCAAGGCAAATCCCCAGTCTTGGAGAAGAACTTAACTTTAGAGTGAAGCAACAGAAAGATACAGGTCTGGGGACCTCTCATTTAGTCTACAGCCATTTAGAAGTCCTTCATCCATTACTGCACTTCAGATAACGTAAGAATCAATATACAGCTATATGAAGGAATGGAATAAGATAATACCTGTTATTACCTTGGAAATATCAGGGACAACTGCTGGGAGGAATTACCCAGCTTACCTTAATTATAGTAAAAGAAAATAAGATTACCAAGAAACATTGTAGGCAAAAAGACTATAAGAAGAAATATTTTCAAACAGAAAGGCAAAAAGCCTGCTGTTGCAGACTAGCCGTGAAATGGATCTGGTTTCTGACCTGAACAACTTTGAATTGTCTTTGAGGTTTATTCATTACAGTGGGATAATTTAAATTTGATAATGAATTAGGATAATTTTGTATTAGTGGTAAAATATGATTTCTGAACTGCGTTCATCTGGCATTCAGCCTATTTTCATGATAAAAATTCTGATCTGCAGATGTTTTGTAAACTCTTTTAAAACTTACTTTCTGAAAAAAGACTGTCCTTTATGGCTTTTCTTCCTATTAGCATTCTTGGGAGTGAATTTTCAATTTTAAACATGAACACCTACTCGACCTTTTGTTTTTGTTTTCATTGTTATCCACATAATCCTAAAATGCATGAATTCCATACAATCTAGCATGCGAGTCTTCAGTATTGTGTCTGCATTACATTGCCCCTTATTTATGCATCTCATTATGTCTTTAAAGTAAAAATCAATCTTTTCTTTAAAAAGCTTACTTTCCTTGAATTTTCTTGATTCCCAGGTTCCATATGAGAGACCAAAAGGGGAATTTAGAAGGTTGAACACTTCCCGGTTCTTAAGTCAGCATCTTCTAAGATACTTTTCATCATCTTAAGATGATGCCGTAAGACATAATTGTCATTGACACTTAAAAAGTGGTATCAGTAAACCACACAGTGAAATGAGAAGCTGGACAGTGGGCAATGTTTTCACTGCCAAAATACAATCAGTACCTGCTGAATTGTTTTTTGCCAGAAAAAAATTGTTGAGTTAAGCATAAGGCTAAATAGACAATGGCTTGTGAAGCCATTCAGAAGATCAACAAGGAGGTGCTTTTTTTGGCTTTCGGCTTGTTCAGAGATTGACTTAAGGATTTGTCCAAACCTTCAGATAGGATACCTCTCCAAGATACATGATGTGTAAGACCTAGAAAGAGTGTGACTGGAGATTCAAAGAAACTCAGAGGGAGGCCCAGGTGGTTCCTGGAAATTCCTTTATATCATTCTTTTCATTCAAATTCCTAGGTGCCAAAAAACTAGACATGTTTTTCTGTCTCCTGTTCATGGAAGCCGTCTAGTCATTCACTGGGATGAACTGAAGGCAAAGGAGTTTCTTGATCACAGCTTAAGCACTGACCATAAGTAACAGGACTGCTGAATGTTTTTTTCTTGTTCCTAAAAGCTATGATTGAAACAAATGTATTGTGATCAGAAAAAGAAAGCTGTGCATGGTGTTGCATTCTCCTATTTTAAAAAAGAAAACGATTTTAAATGCTTTCCAGCCAGTTGCAGATTCACTTCAAAGAATGCTGTTTTCGAACAACATTTCACAGTACAAAATAATATCTGATACATGTAACTTCTTTTTACTACTTGAGGAATAAGCACTTTTTAAAAAGTGTTCTGAACCAAATCTGTCTTACTTTTTCTTCCTTCTGCACTTTTTTTGAAGGATTGACTCCCCTTTTTCCAATATGGTTGTCAATAAGTGACCTTTCAGCAAAAGTGTTTATATTTTTTTTAGAGCAATACTGCTTTTCACAACTGCAGAAATCTGATCAGTAATTGAGAACTATATTATATTTGTCTTGTGTGTGGAACTCTATCAGTACACACGGCATATCTAAGTGATATTGTACAGACTATGGTGATAGGACCTGGAATTGCTGTTTTAACTTCCGTCCTGATAACCTTAAGAGGTTGATTTGGGAGTATGAAAAACAAAGTCAGGGGTATGAAGAGATTCCAGATATTATCTATTTTTGTATACATGCAAGACACAATAAAATTTAGATATATTAATTAACCATCAACAATTGCAATCTAGATATTGGCGTCTCATAATGCATCTCAATTTACTGTAACACAATGTATATGTGCACAGTAAACACCTGGAAAGAACTATTAATCATATTTGACAATGAATCCTTACTTTTAATTATAGACTTTCAACCCACTAATATCAGCTAAAAAAGAGACACCTAACAGACTTTTCGGAGCATTGAGAAAATGCTAAGAAAATATTCAGCTTTTCCCCCAAACCTGAGCGTTTATATTTTCATGATTTTTTAACTGTAAAATATATTAAATAAATAATAATGTAACCTTACAAATACATTTTAAATAGATATCATAAAGCTCTCTCCACTCTTTCTTCTTTCTTTCTTATCTTTGCACAGTACGGCAGACAGAATTATGATTTGCTTAGAAACCTGAGAGACTGTAAGAATCTTTTTAGGAAAAATGTGAGAACTACAACTAGCTGGAAATTATGTTTGAATCTTTTTTTTTTTTTTTCCTTTTTTTAGAGTGCTATCTGCTGAACCTATCTGTTAAGATGGAATGCACCATTCTATCAGGTAGTCACCCAAGCCTTAATCCTAACAGTCATTCTACAATCCAACTTTCGATCATGATAGCAATTCAATTCACACCAAAATGGTAAGCACACTGGAAATCAGCTTGAAAAGTGAATTCCAGAGTTTAGGAAGTGAGGAACACAGAACCTACTATATTCTCCAGCCAGAGCACCTGTTGTCCTGCACCTGTATGTGTTAATGTGAGCCACTATCAACACAATGGATGACTTGTCTATTACTGCAGAGATAACATGTTAATACCATTGAAAAAGCAATAATAACATCAAAATGCCACTATCTAATTTTTAAAAGCAAAATACTTCAGTTATCTATGCATACTCCTAGTCCAGAGATTACAAACCAGATAATTCAATATAAGACATATAAATGCTGATTAGCTAGCTAGGAAAAAAAGAAGCCCCATCCAGCAAATGGACTTGATTTTATCTCACTTTGAACTGGAAAGTGAACCAGCATGGAGTACTGCATGTAAAAGCCATCTATGTACAATCAAAAGTCATTTTCATCAGCACAGATGTCCCCAATTGACCATCATAATGTGGTGGATTAAATGGGTCCTGGAATTAATCACATATGAAAGAAGGTTTCTTGAATGGTGGAATCACATGGGACCTTCACCAGCTGTGATGTTATTGACACGCTATATGAGCAGCTTTCTAAAATGCTGAAAATAAGTCTTTGTCTTAGAACATTCTTCACTCTGAATTTTAAGAATGCAGGAAAATATGATGAGGAATAATAACTGGATGCAGTTAACTAGTTTAGAAGGTAAATAACTCTGACATAGAAGAGTCCATTCAGTCAAAATGAAGAGTTTTCAGTAATTTCTAATCTCAGTGATGAATGATTCTATAGCATAGGGCAAATGAAAAGTGGAAAAAAATAGTCAAAGAAGCGTTAAGGGTTGGTATCATTTTCCTCTCTTTTTTTTTTCTCAAACTGCAAAATCTATTCAAGCTGGGGGACTGGAAAGCAAATGTCATGTTTGCAAAACAAAAGAGGGAAACATCACCAGATTCATAGGGCATATGAATAAATTTAAATCTATTTGATTTTCTGTGCAAAATCTATAGTAGGCTAATGCAACTTTCAAGGGGGGTCGAAGATGCACATCAGCACAGTAAAGTGTCATCACGTGAGTCAATACAGAATCTGTTTGGTAGTCCGTACCCTGGGTACATAGAATTTGTTCTAAAATGCAAATATAAAGGAGAATAATGCAATTACAATTTAAAAATATTTCCCTGTCTAGATAAGATTCAATACATATTAGGTATAAATACACAGAGAGACAGAATAATATTTTAAAGGTTGAAATTGTTTAGTTTGGGCCTGTTTATTTTACATATATGCAGGATTTTTACAGATATTAACCAGAATGGCATATGTGTCTCAGCTCTGAGTTCTTTGACACCTCTCCTTTTTTTCACAAGGCCACTAAAGTGCCTCCCTACAAAAAGTGCAGCAGCACCTCTCTACAGTATTTTCAGAGGATTCAGGAAATTTCCTTGTCCCCATGTATGTTTCCCTAGAGATAAGAACTTCAATCATAATCATTCCTTTATCACTTTTCCTGACAAAATGAGAATAGAGCACAAGTGACTTTTATGCCTCTTCTAAGGCTTTGAAAACTGTACTTTGGATGTGTTGGGAAAAACAGCTATCACTGATACTGTGGAACATGACCTAAAGCCAACTAGAAAATTTCTAAGAATGGAACTGATTGTTAAAACCATGAAGAGGACCAGCAACTGGGACAATCATGCGACAAGTCCTCTCTCTCTTAAATCAGATCAAATACCTCAGCTGAATATTAGACTCATTAAAGCAAACAGTTTTCCTCTTTACAATGGTAGATTCCTATTTATACAAAATAGAACAATTCCAACCTGATAGATAGAGAAAGACCAAAGAGAATGAAGAACTTCTGTTTAAGGCATTTCCACTAGGTTTAGTTCTGACTGAATCTTCTGTAAGCAGGTCTGGAATGTACCTCATTAGACTCATACAGACAGCAAAATTTAAAAAGACAGACTTGGAGACACTGACCACAACACATAATATAAAATCAGGTGCAATGCCTTAAATCAGTGCTTGAACTAGCCCAGTGCTTTGCCTCCAGCAGTGGCTAAAACCAGGCACTTCTGGAAGAGCACGAACAGAGGGAAGACAGAGTTAGCCTCCAGCACTTCATTGCCTAGGGTCTACCCTTAGCAAGGGGATGCTTCCTGTGGGTCAAATCTCTCAAATTCCATGTCTTTCTTTAAAGTTGGAAAGTTTTTACTTTCACTATAATGGAGAAAAATTCTGAATTCTAAGGTAGGAGGAAATGCACTTCTAAATAAGGCTTGAGCAAGGCTAAGACATTCATGTATGGGAGATGTTGGCATCTGTTTTACATAGTTGGCAGCCAGATTCAGCAAATTTACCAAGCATACACAATGTCCTCATACTCCATGAATATTTACTTACAAGAACAATGCTAAGCTCTTCCAGCTGTATTACAGGTATCAGCTTTGTAAAGGAATCCTGACCAAATTTTCTTCTTCATTGTAAGCAAAAAATCTCTCCTTACAAGAAGAGAGGACACACTCTAACCATTTCAGTAATAATGTGTTTTATTAATCTTTTCTGAGAGAGAAAATAAAGAAGCCACAAATATCTGAAGTTACATTATTTAACCTTCCGAGAGCACTTCTTTTAACAGAAGACAATTCCAGGCCACGGTCAACTTCCAGTAAGAAAATCAAGATTACTCACATATACAAAGGCAAATCCTACTTTATAATCAGAATTTTACCACTTTATTATGGGAAATGAAAGGAAAATAGATTTGTGTAAATTAATTTTTTATTCTACTAGTTACTTAGAAATCTCCATAAGGCCTTGAACAACTCCAGATCAGATAAGAAAAGAAGATTATCTGAACTGCAGAGGGAAATCACATACTTTAATAGACTCAGCTTTAATCAACTAATTCAAAGTGAGATTTTATTAAACCTTGTTAATTTTTTGGATCAAATAAGCTTGACAAGGAGAAGAGCTATTTCATTTAAAATCTGAACACACAGCACAACTGCAATGAAAGAAGAATCATTCCACAAATTGTAAAAGTTGGGCATTTCACATAATGCTTCCAATATAATCAATGAATAGCTTAGAATTAATAATTACTTCTTAAAATCCATTCACATGTATTCATTCCTTCTAAATGTTCCTAAAATACTAACTTTGAAGTCCATAAAAACTCAGATTATTTTTCCATGTGAATGTGACTTGTGGTTGATTTAGGTGCTTTAGAAGGTGAAACTCCAGAGGTTTTCCTACACTTAGGATGTGTCCAATGCTTTTCTTCCCATATGGATTCTCCAGTGTCTAACAGAGATTGATTTCCAGTCACCTGTTTTCTCCCTGAAAGGGCATTCGGAGGTTATACACATTCTCTTTTCATGGAGCTTGTATGAACATAATTATTTCTGGGACCTCTAGACCCTGTCAAATTTAGTTGAAACTGTTATGCTTCAAAGTTACTGTGTTACTGAAGGGGGAAAGCAGACAGAAAAAAGTGCATAAGACTTCTGCAAGACTGTTTCCACAAAAGCTGGGTTGAAAACATTAAACAAATGTATGTTACCACTTCCTTCTTTAAATTCATAATCAGTTACATTAAAAAAAGCATATCTATTTAATCTTGTTAAAATTGACAAATACAGCTCCAATAACTGCTAAAGATCCCCTTACGGAAGAAATCTGCAGATCCAGAGTTGGCATACCCTCCCTACTCACCCCTATCTTCTGGGGATAATGCAGAGCATGTCATGCATTTCTTGGCAGGATATCCTGATAATCCTGAACACAACGTTTCAGAGAACTGTCATGCAAACATGTACTAAAATAGGCTCTTTCTAACCTGTTTCCAGAAGTCACAAGAACACTGCAAAGCCAACCAGGGAATCTTGCTCAAAGTTGATTTTCGTTGCAATATTACCCTGAACAGTCAAACTCTACCCTGAGCACCTAGAGATACATTATACCAGTATAATCCACATTCATTTTCATTTTGAAATCATCTCTTGTTAGTTGAAAGAACGGATTCTTTTTTCTGCCTTTCAACATTCAATACATTGTAGTTCTGTGCTGTAAATTAACCAATTTAAAAATATTTTGATAGTTTACTTTTAAAAGGGTCTCATTAAATATCATTAGCAATCATCCCAAGATAATTAGTTTTGAGTCAGCCCTTAAGGACTAACTAGACAGGTCTAAGTAAACACAGATTTGAGAAAAGCATTTTGTTGTACTGTACACTTGGTGTTATGTCCTTCTACTGTTGTTGAACAGTTCTTTGCAAAAAAAAATCCGGTTATCTAAGAACTCATTTTCTTTCTTGTTCTGGTGTTAATGCCTAATAGTAATTTCAGTTGGTGCTGAAAATCTAGTTTACAAGGTATGACTGGGAACACACAGTTAAAAGCTTTTAAGAAAGTGCCAGTATCTAACTACTAACAGTTAAGACTGATTAAAATAAAGTCGAAAGAACAATATTCCAAAGCTTTGATTTCAACAAGCAGACACATAAAATTCCAAAGAATCTGTTCAAGTGAAATGAGAAATGGGATCTGTTTCTTTCCTTTTCTTTTCAAGTATTCTTTCTATCTGTATGTTTCTAATATAAAAGTCAAATGATATAATATATAATTTCTCTGTTCAGCATTGGCCCATTTTTTATTTACTATGCATTATAGTAGACAAATCACCGTTTATTTCCTCACTGAACCATGTCCATAACAATAATTTAAAACCAGCTAATAAACATTATAGTTTCTTAGAACTGCTACCGATTAAATCTTAAGTGTCTAAAATGTACAAATATAAATAGAATGTAATTAGAGCTATTTAAAGAACTCATTTTTAACTTAGATTAACCATACTTTCCATTTGCCAAGGATAAACACTCATAAATGAAACCCATTGCTGAACAAGAAGCAATTACTTCAGTTTAAAATATTAATACATGCTGCCTTTTAAAAAGCCGAAGAAAATCATTTATGTACTCTACAATAGAATCTCAATTCATACTGAGAATGAAAATGGGGTGGCATTCTGAATCCTAAGCGAGCTGCAATCATCTTTGAGGAACAGTTTGTTCTCATCCATTTATAAGTCCATTAAACAATTTTCTCCAATTAGCATTGCTCTCATTTATTTATTTATTTATTTATTTATTTATTTATTTATTAAGTATACACACATGTTTTTGGTACTTTTAAGCTATTAAAAAACAGATGACATTGCTGACTGGCTTTCTTGCCACATTCCTTCTTAGTAATAACTAAAACATGCTAGTAATGCAAACTAATTACTGATACATAGCTAGACTAAATCTAGACCAGATAGACTCTGCTTATTCCAGCCTGTATGTCTTGAAATGTACACATACATACATATATGCGTATATATATACAAGTATATATTGGATTATAACTACCCGATTATGAAACACAATTTCTAGAGACAGATGATTTCAGTAAAATGAACTGTATTGTGATGTTATGATTTTCTACTGCTTTGAGTATTTCTTGGTTCCTCCTCCAAGCACAGTGTTATAAATTACATTTTAAGTTATATGTCTAGATGAAATCATACGATGTCTTTCATTTCACACTGTTGCACTGAAAAACTATTTAGTGTTTTGTATTCTCCACACCTGCAGCAAGACCCATTCACCAGAAAGGGTAAAACCACGGATCCAACAGTGTTGTAAACAAGCACTGTATTAGTAAGTGGTGTCATGCCAATGTTGAAGCCTTCCTTCCTTTAGCTTCAGGACAACAAAGATTTCTGAAGAGGAAAGACTAAGATTTATCGATATTTTTAACAGGATTTTTTGTTTAGTAAACAAACTTTTATGCTGTCTCTTCATACACCAGAATTTACCTGCTTATGAACCTCTGAAATATACTCAAGTATATATAAAAACACAAGAATTCTTCCCTTATCATTTACAAAGACATAATCTGCTATTTTAATATCTTTACCAATCCATCAAGCTATAAAATCAGAATTATAACTAGTACAGAAAGCTTAACAAATCGTTATTTTTCTATTTTCTTTGAATAATCTTTGCATTATTATTATTATTTTTATAGTTAAATGTATGTTAAAGGCAATTAGCAACTGAGCAAAGAACATAATTAATTACTTGCTGTTAGAATGGAACTATAGGCAAATAGTATATTTCTGGCAAATTTTAACAAAGTGATAAATTATGGCAGTTATAGGCAAAGTAATAACGATTTTCCATCAAACAATATAAATGAGAATGTGTTCTGTATTCCCAGCAATCAATGTTCAATCTGTTAGCCTGTGTTTAAACTGCCCACACTTTACATGTACACAAATCGTTACTACGCCTTTTTCGATGAAACACATTTTCCGCTGAATTTCATATTACACATTTTAGCATATTGATTAGCCATTCCCTTTGGATTGCACTGTACTGCTCTCTGCTCAATCTTCCCAAGACATCTGGGGATATAAATTCCCCTGCCACTCTGCCTCACGCCCCTTAGAATGTCTCAAGTGTGCAATGGGATGCTGGAAAGAATGAGTAGCAGGAAGGAGCACTTCAGACTCTGCCATTTAAACCATCCTGCAAATAGGCAAATCTCTTCAGTTATTTAAGCTATCCCGAGTAACTTTCTTGCATGTTAGAAAAGCATATATAAACTGTACTTTAGATCATTCCTGAAAGATATATATATATATATATACATATATATATATATATATGTATGTAGGACTCTAGTAGCTCCTGTACCTTTTCAGCTGCGATACCTATGAAGCTAGAAAACTGGAAATACACCATATTGTGTTTTATTGCATAAAACAAATGCAACACTTGAAAGTTAGATAAAGCCATAAACACCACATGCAAAGAGCAGTCAGGCTACAGATAACATTGAAGATAATTTTTTTTCCATTAAGAAAACAGAGATCACATAAATATACTCAAAAATACCCTACATGAATTTATGAATTATGTGCTCATGAAATAAATTATAAGGAATAAGGTGTTGTTTTTGTTTTTTTTTTTCTGATTATGCCATTTATATACTTTTCTTCTAGTGTCCAAATGGTAACTTCAGAACTTGCTGCCAACTTTCACCCAGTCTGACTGAAAAATAAAGCTCTCAAGACACTCCTACATGTTTCATGAAGTCAGATAGCTAGACAGAAGTCAGACAGCTAGACAGAAGAAGCAGACACTACTCATATCCCCTCAAGAATATGCAGCATGAAGACACACAGAATCCATAAGGTAGAAGTACTGCTGGACAATCCTGAATCCGGTGTCATGCTTTTAAAGACAAAGTACCTATTCATCCTACCAAGGTTTCTTTCCCACTAGTAAGAGTGATCCTAGCAACTCTTTCCTGGGTGTCCACCGTTTGAAACTGGGTAAGCTCCTGATAAAACATTGAGAGAAATCAATTAAAATGCAGTTATCTAGAGGAAACTACTGTGCAAGTCACAGAATGACTCTGCTGAACAACAGATGTTGCACTCAAGTTTGCCTATTGGATTACATTTTTCAAGGGGAATAGGGATAATTAGTACATTTGAAGATTGATAAACTTCCCACATCCAAAAGAGTGAGATTATTATGAATAAATGCAAAATCAAACTTGAAAATTCCAGGGAGCTGAAATTTCTATATAACCTGGCCAAAAAGATATCGAAGAGCGTGAAGGTAAGCAGTATTTTGTATTTCCATGTGGGATCCCCAGGTCCTTTAATGTGTGTGTGGGTTACAGCACTGTTTGAGATTATGTGACTATGAATGAATGTGACTATTTATCAATCAATTTTTGCTGACTGAACAATAAGGAACAAGTACATTATGTTTTAAAGATATTCTTTAACTTTTAATACTGTTCTATTTTTAAGAATATTCTGACAAAGAATATTCTGCAGCAGTACTCTAAATCAGTATGTAAATGCTTTCTAAAAGCTTTGAGGCATGAATGATTTTAACTATGGTCTAATGTAATGCCTACTTAAATATCAGCCCTTAATTAAATTTGCTAAATATACACACACATGCAGAACTCACCTATTTGAATGTACTGAATAAATGTTCAGCTCTAGCTCTGTCTATAACTGACACAAAATTCACTGTAAATCTCCATTTACCAATTTCATTGGTGTTAAATCACAATTATATTCTGCCTAGAAAAAAAAAAAGGTCACTTTACTGAGCTTTGAAGTCAGTATTCTCAAATTTCTGCTGCAAGTTTATTCTCTTTCCTGTCTCAACACTTCTAAACAACCTTCTGTTTACAAGCTCATTAGGATGCTCTCTGTTGATTTCCAAGAAAATTTTTCTGCATGCTTTTGTGTCCTTTGAGCGAAGCTGAAGATTTTGGACATGACTTTAGCAGATCCCTGATCTTACCTAGTCAGAATTTTCTATGTCCAGGGATGTACATACATTGGTCAAGAATTCTATATTTCTAATCTTCCTGTTCCTCATCTGAATATTCTGAAATATTCTCAGAATAAATTAACATTAATTTTCTTCTTTCTTCTTCCACGATCTTTGGTTCAGTAACTGGTATTTTTCTCTTTGCTATCATTTTTCCCCCTTCCTAAGAACAATAACTTACCTATGCCCCACTTAATTTATCAATCATTAGCTGCCCTTAAAGTTGTCTAAGCTTTTCATTTCTAGTATACCCCAGATAAGCTACTCTTACTTCCTTTCTTCTATGAAATCAATCTTACAAGAAAACAGTTTATCACTTGTTAGCTAAACCAACAGCTAGCACTATGTCACTTGTATCTTTGGCATCTAAACACTATCTATCTTCTCTTGGCTTTTGTGTCTGCTGTCTGTTGTCAGTGATGACACTTCACTGGTTGCTTTTGCGACCTCACCCTCTGTCACCATTCTTGGCTGCCTGAGAAACTTCCACTTTCTGTCTTCTTCCTATCAAACATTGCACTTTTCTTTCCCCTGTAACTTTCTTTCAACTTTTCTTTTTCCTGGTGAAATCTGCATTCCTCAGTTATTTGCAACATAGGCTACCTCAAATGCAAGATATTGAAAAGGCAAAAATATTATACTTTTTCTATATATTGCCCCCTTTCTATGACAGTTTGATTTACCAGGAAATGCTTAATTTTAATGTTCCACTCCAATAAGTCACCTCTATACATGTTCTTAAAAATATTTGAATCAGCAAAATTACATTGTGCAGATTTCTATGCATCAGTCTAAAGCAGAAAAAATTCATCTTTTACTTTTAAGCATAGCACAAATTGCATCTATCAGACTTCCTTTCGGAGCCCAGCCTCATACCGCCAGCTGTTTCACATCCATCAGGCTTCCACAGCTTGAGAACAGGCTTTAAGTTTCATCATTTCAGCCAGGAGGCACATCTTTTTTTATATAACCTGGCAAATATCACAAGAGGAAAGCTCAGCTACAACAGTGGAGGTCAGCCAGAGAAAATAGAAAAAACACAGTGGGTGTTTATTTATGTTTACCTCTGCACAGGGATGGAGGCTGCCATCCACCCTTCTTGCACAAGGTGCAGTCTCCACTGACACCAGCTATTGTTTCCTGACATTGTGAAGTTTGCTGAGAGAGGATGAATATCAGAAAAGCTAGTTTTGTAAACCTAACGGTATTAAACAGAGCAATTTTACGGGACAACTGGTTTTAAGAGACTTCTTTGTACTGCAGGAGATTCAGTTCACTTGCTTGGAATTGGATGGACACAAAGGCTGTGATTAATACTTGAGAACAACGCCAAGCTCCACATGACCAAACAGAGATCCTCTGCATCAGTTATGGACCGAAGAATGGTTTGGAAAGGAAAGGTGTAAACCAGCTCCAAACAGGGACAGTTGATGTCTTTGTGTGAAGAATAGCACCGCTGACATAATGCCAACGTTGTGGGAGTTTAAAAAAAGTGGTGTGTATGATGGGCTCCTTACATTCTTTAAGTATATGTTATTTTTCCTATTAACTTTCTTGAAATTGTATTGTTAACAATGCTCCATGTATTACTTTCCTCCTTGTTATCCCTGCAATCAATTGCAAATACTGTTTTATTCTTTCACTGTTATCTTACTATTTTAACTAGAATACAACCTTACAAGTACAAGCACTATTCAAAGACACAGAGCTGAGATTATTAAAATGAGAACTATGCTAACACAGTAAAATATGAGGAAAACGTATTTGGCTTAATTTGTGAGCTTCTGTTCTGTAAACATAAACTTTGGAAGTCTCTTAAAAACCTCTTGTGTATTCTCAGAAACATCCTTAATTCACTATAAGCCGAACTGTCACTTTTATTATTCTGTGTATTAGACATTGCTTAAAATTAAAAACATTAATCAGAAAACCACTGTCTTAACCAAAGAAAATATTGCCCAGTCTAAAATTTCAGTATTAAATTATTTAATTGGTAAACTCTGGAATTCACAGGATCTAGATACAGTACAGAGCACTCTTATGTCACTCCATGCACATGTTTATTTATCTCAAGCTTTATACTTTAAATTTCAGAACACTACAATAGAAATGATGCCCCCTTCTATGATGCACGCTATTAAAAAGCGTCTCCAGCACCTACAGGAATGGAAAATATTTCTGGCCAGAATCCAGAGAGTGTGGGATAAATCTAGGCATGTGGGTACAGAAATCTATTATTCACACACAAAGGCCAGGGGCTTCATTTGTATGTATAAATAATGCAAAATGATTTCTCTTTGAGAAGGCAGAAAGTCCTTATGGGGACAAAGTTGGTTACTAGACAGTTACAAGACTTAATACAAATTGTTAATTAAGTAAAAAACAATGGTATTTCCTTGGGATTAGTGCCTGGGTTCTGTGAATATCCCTGAGACAGATAACGATCCAAACAATAGCCAGTGAAGCATACCTTCAGACATGAGTATTCCTCACTGAATTTAAAAGGATCTCAACAAACAAAGCCACACTTCTCTAGCCTTTCTAAAAGCCTGTTATTGTTTCAGCTAAACCTACCATCGTTATAAATTGGTGGCACTGCAGGAAGGGAGTCTCAATCTCTCACTTATTCATCTTCAGGTAACTGACATGATTGGGTGCAGTTATTTTCACTTCTTCACTTCAGTATTAAATAGTTAGGCACTGTCTCCTCTTGTCAGAAATTTTCCAGATAGCAACAGGATTTCAGGTTAACTATATCCCTTCAAATATTGTTGTTTTTTTTTTTTCTTTTGGAAAAAGATGGTATATGTTTATGTGTGTATCTGTCTGAAACAGTCAATTATGCAGTTACACATAGAAGAAGCCCCATCCATCTCAAAGACCTTCTGCCTTACTGATGAGATTTACATATAGGGATTGTGAATTTAGTTACTCTTGTGGGAAAAGCTAGTTTTTATCCTGAACTAATTTGAAGTGCGTTGTTTAGAAAGTAGGACTCAAATCTACTTAAATATGGAGAAAATTGAACTTGATGGATAGACCACTCACTGGATAAGGAATTGGCTGGATGGTCGCAATTGGAGAGTTGCAGTCAATGGCTCATTGTCCAAGAGGAGACCTGTGCCAAGTGGCTTTCCACAGAGGTCAGTGCTGGGACTGGTGTTAATTAGCATTGGACATAGACAGTAAGTTTGAGTGCACCCTCAACAAGTGTGGAAATGACACTAAGCTGAGTGGTGCAGCTGACACGCAAGAGGGAAGGGATGTCATCCAGAGGACCTGGATAGATTTGAGAGGTGCGCCTATGCCAGTCTCATCAAATTCAACAAGGCCAAGTGCAAGGTCAGGGCAATCTCAAGCACAGACAGAGGTTGGGTGAAGAGATTTGGGAGTGTCAGTGGATGAAAAATTCAATGTGATCAGGCAGTGTGCACTTACAGCCATATTCTGAGTTGCATGACCAGCAGGTCGAGGGAGGTGACTCTGCCCCTCTACTCTGCTCTCGTGAGACCCCACCTGGAGTTACTGGGGCCCCACAAGAAGGACATGGAGTGTTGGAGTGAATCCAGAGGGGGGCCACAAAGATAATCAGAGGGCTGAAGCACACCCCCTATGGGGACAGGCTGAGAGAGTTGGGGCTCTTCAGCCTGGAGAAGGATGAGGGGGGACATTATAGTGGCCTTCCAGTACTCAAAGAGGTCTACAGGAAAGCTGGGGAGGGACTTTTTAAAAGGGCATGGAGCAACAGGACAAGGGGAAACGGTTTTAAATTGGAAGAGGGTGGATTTAGACGAGACAGTAGGAAGAAATTCTTTACTGTGAGGGTGGTGAGACACTGGAACAGGTTGCCCAGTGACGTTGTGGATGCCCCCTCCCTGGAAGCATTCAAGGCCAGGCTGGATGGGGCTTCTAGTGGGCAGCATCCCTGAATAGAGCAGGGGGGTTGGAACTGGATGATCTTAAAAGTCCCTTCCGACACAAACTATTGCTTCTATGTGCTTCACTTGTTGAATAGATAGAGAGAACAGATATAACCAGCAGAGCTACATATATTTGTATACATTATTTTCTTTTTGTAAAATATAATATTGGAGGAAACTTCAAGTACATGAAGAATCTTCTGAAGTCCTTACGGCACACAGTGTAACAAAGTGTAAAGCCATGACCACCAAAAGACTAAGAAAGTTGGGAGATGATAGGATCTTAAAAGGTTTGCACAAAGTCTCCAGTCATCCTTTTAAACATTCTATGTTCCACCACAAGCTATCAAACACTTTCTGTTGCTGTCCAGGTCTCATCTATACAAATAACTTTAAAAGATCCCTATTTTGCAGTAAAATTTTCCCTACCTGTTTTGTAGCATCTCTACTATGGTTTGTGGATACCTTTTCTTCCCATCCATCTTATGGACAGTATGAAAAGCACCAAACCTACAGTTTTCATTATGCCTAAATTCTCAAAAATCTTTCAGTACAATGGAGATTGACTGCAGAATTTAATCAGACTTGTCCCTCACAGCTCTACTTTCTTCTAACCCATCAGACATTATGTAGCAAAATATGTATTACATACATAATATTAAAGTTACCGGATAAGGTAATATAATATGTAAATGTTATATATAAATCTAATTTACTTTCTTTTGGGAGCCACTAAGAAATAGGTTTTTGTTTGAATAGGTTACTGTAATCCAATCTCTTAAAGTCTTTGTTGCTCTGTAACTTATTTTCTTAGTTATGTTTATGATAGCTTAACTACAGGTGATATGCCAAGGAATAAAATTCCTTCATAGTATTTCAAAACAGACATGCTACTTCTGAACAAGTACCAGGTAAATGAGGAATAAAGTGAAGACGGAAAGTACAGCTCCCTTACAACAAATTGCATACATTTTTCTCAAGCATTGCTGCTGTGAGTATATTTGACTTAGATTTCTTACAAACACATGAATGATTCAGCTATTACAACTTTATGAAATTTAAGTTCTTACAGATAAGACCATGGAAAATTTGACTAGGCCAAATAGAGAAAGTGAGGTATAGAAAGAACATGAATACTAGGTGAAAATATCAGACTTTTTCACCAGTTTTAATAGTCTACTCTACCATTTACAGCTCACTGATGCTGATATTGAATCATCTACTCTGGCCAGGAGACTGCGGTGAGAAATTACTCTGTCAGGTACTGATAGTCAATACATTCATATAGAAAAATATCAGTTTTTGCAATTTTCTACAAGCTGTGATATTCCTAGTTTTAATAGAGTGATCAGTGTTCAGTAAGGCTACATCTCAAACTAACTCACCGCAAACTGAACACAGTGGTCGTTGCAGTCACCACCTGCACTGTGTTTCACTCACATCTCTTGATTTGAGTTTCCTCAAATAAAATGCATTCTAACCCCTGCCAAACTGGTAGAGACTCTGAATCGTTGCTTCAGTGAGAAACCTGTGAGCTGCTGCAAGTGTAACCTTGATTAAAGAGATCCTAGGAGTGCTCTTCTGGACAGTCTTTCACAGACATTCCTGGGGAAGCCTAGAAGTAAACTGCCTACATTTTTCTGTTACTGTTATTGTTTTCATTTTGCTTGTCTCAGCTGGCAGAACTTAGAAGGGTCACTAAGCATTATTATAATTAATTACGACTTCATTTATGTCCTCACTTCCTCCATACTACAGTAGTCTATACAAACAGGAGACATAAGGACTCAGTGATTAACAAACATGATCAAAACTCTGCAAAGGGCATGCAGTAGAAGCAGATACACTTTCTAAGGCCATGTTGATAAGCTGAAGGCCATTCAGTTATATATACATGCGTACTGCCTATAAAGAATGGCCTGGATTTCAGAAACTATCACAACAAAACTAGTCCTTCAATTCAGAGAGAAGAACTGCAGGTATCCTTGGAATATACAGGGACTCCTTTGAAGCCCCCTAATTCCAGACTTCATCTTGTTCCGTAGTCACACAAAGAAACTCCTGCTGATTGTATCATCAATTCTCATTTAAAGGCCGCATATGTGGAACATTCAAAATAGGCATCAGGATCATAATGATTTAACAATAAAATATATTAACAGGATTATCACTGGGACAAGGCGAGGTATATAAATAACAAGTACAAAATGAGAAGATTATTAAGTTATTGTTATTATAATATAACTAGTGGTAAAGGAGATTACTTCATTTATGAGGTTTTCACCATAAACTTTGGTGAAATAATAAACAGGTAATAAAATAATTTCTTGAATCTATCTGGATTAAAACCAGAGTATTTTCAAGTATTTTAAACAGAAAGCTTAAAAGTTACCTACATCTTTATTTAGCTGTTATTTCTGGAACTCGGCAATTACCTCCATCCCTGGAGGTGTTCAATGCCAGGTTGGATGGGGCCCTGGGCAACCTGGTCTAGCACGGGATCTAGCAGCCCTGCCTGTGGCCGGGGGTTGGAACTTGATGATCCTTGAGGTCCCTTCCAACCCAAGCCATTGGCAAAAATATTTGTGACTTGTAATAAAACATACTTTAAAAAAGAGGACAAATAGTTTCCCTAACATGTATGCATGCTTTATTTGTCTATTTTTATTTGTCTATATTTATCTATTTGTGGCTGCAAGTACTGGCAGGTGTTACTGGAAACTAGAAAGGAAAAGAATTTCCACTCTTCTAGCTTCACGTCACTGATACTAAGAGGATAACTCAGTAAAATGCTTTACCGTATTTCTGATAAAGCTTACCATTTATAAAATAGCATATCCACTGCTGCAGCTCCAGATTAAAGAGACAACAGTAAAAGAAGAAAAAAAAATCTTCCAAATAGCCTTCCTCTTCATAAATACGATAAACTCTTGGCTGTTTGCTCACACTTCCTGACAGAAATAGGATAATGCCACTCTTCAAATAAGTTCTTATTTGTTTGTTACACCTTTTGATGGGTTTATCTCCTGCCATCCGATAATGGATAACTTTTCTGGTGAAATCAGTCATGTCAGGCCTGTAAACGAGAGCATGATTGCAGGGAGTCTAAGCAACACAACCAGGAGACCCATGGTGTTAAAAGAGAGCTTTAAGAACTTTGCAAAATTGTCTCTCTAAGCCACAGTTGGAATGGATAGGATTGATTCTTATTTTCTTTTTGATTTCTAAGAACTGTGTTTAGTCTACAGGCATTTTATTGCACTGTGTGTTTCCTATAGGTGGAAAAAAAAAATCAATTAACTGTCTATTATGCATATAGAGCAGCTGTGCCCCAGCACAGTGTTTTATTTCAACTGAATTGATAATCTCAGAATACATCCTTATAAATCCATGTAACAACACCCTATGAAATGAAAACAAACTGTAAAAAAAAGGTTATTTTCAAATAATCGAACCAGTAAGGCAAGTATTAGGATTTAAAAATTCCTGTATTAAATAATGTTATATTTTTGTTCAAAGATTCCATTGAATCAAAGGCAAACAAACCAAAGGCAACCAAAGGCTCCAACTGCAAACATATCTATCCTCTTATCTATGCTTATTCCCTACTGCACTTGACTTAAAATTGCTTTAACTCAGGTAACTTCATTATATGCCAGTGAACCTTGTACCAAAAACTGGCCTCTACATTTTCTGAGTGGAAGAGCATAAACTAGAATTTCTTATGTGGTTGTACAGAGAAGGAGAAAAATATACAGGGATTATTCTTTTAGTCAGCTTGCAGACTCTTCTTAAAATGAGAAAAAAGGGATGGACCAAATTTTTGGAAGGAATCTTTGCCACTCATGGATGCAAATGTCCTAGGAACCAGCAAGGGCAATGAACAGCCACTGAATTAGGAACTTCTTAGCAGCTCAGAACTGGGAAGAACTGCTTTTCCAGATCTTGTTTGCTATGTTTTAAGGGTTTACCACCCAGTTAGTAAGGTATATGCCTCTTGGTCTATTAACAGAAGACTTTTTCCTTGGTAGACTGGAAAGTGTACAGGATTCTCATCTCAAAGAGAAGGCTAAGAGCCAGGTTATAAACCTGAGCAAGTGGGAAGTGTATCAGAGTGGTGTTCACATCTGTGAAGACAGGGAATGAATGAGGAGCTAGTCTTTTGACAATTTAAGGATGACAGAAAATAAGGCAGAAAAATGCAGAATTAGCTGATGTTAAAGGAATGGAAGAGAAAAGTTTGTGAATCTCCAGAAGTAAAACAGACTGGGGCAAATAGTGAGAGGAGAAAAAGGTACACTCTTTCGATCATGTGAAATAAGGGTGAAGAAAATACCACTGAGTGAGCCACTGACAAAAGGGGAGAGTCAAAAGGGTATTGTGTGAGGCAGAAGACTGACAGAGGTATCTGAGATTTTACTCTCCTTTTGCTGAGACCATTATTATAATGTGGGGAACAGAAAAAGAAGGAAACTGAAGAAAGAGGAAAAGGTGCAGCTGTGTCTACATAATGTTAAAAGGCAATGGTACCTGAAATTACTGGGACAAGTGGAGTCTTTAAAGGATAAAATAGAGCATTTGATATAGGTGAAGGAGTGAAGGAGAGGTAGAGGAGAAAGTACTAGGGCCACAAGGATACGTAGGTTTGATCTCCTCTTTGAAATAGTCAGCAGAGATGGAAGTGAGAGGAATCAAAAGTAGTAAATAGCCAGAAGAATTGCTAACTTTATATTTTACTGTACTGTTCATACAGAAAATTTGAAAGTAACATTGTTAATATTTTAAAATGTATTTACAGAGAGTGCCACTTGGCACACTTATTTATACTCTTATTTTCTTTTATTATTATTATTACTATTCTTTAGCATGCAAGAACTGGTGCAAAAATTATGATAATGTTGAAAAGAAGGGTGAGTCTGTATTCATTTTCATAAAGTCATTTACAAGGCTTCCTAGCCTTTAAAATACAAAGCTTGGAGAGAAACCAATGTAAAACAGGATTTTCATTAGGTACCTGATTTAAAACATGGAATAAAGAAGTTGATAAACATGAACAGAAAATGCAGACTGCATGCCAGTAATGAAAATAACTACATACAGAAACAGTAATGACAGCAACATGTTTGCAGAGCTATGTTTGATTAGCCTCACCCCACTCCTGACGGACAAAAGATGGTTCTGATTTGCAGCCCCTTCATCTCCTGCTGAAATCTCCATATTAACACATTTACGTGGTTTCCAGACCAGAGCTGGCTCATGTCCCATTGGTTTAAGACTGGGCAGAGTAAGCTTGCATCTGCATCTGCCTGATTATATCCATGTAGGTGGTTTCCCTGTCTGTGTTGCCGTAGCTTGTTATTACTGCATGCCTTTAACATTAGGATGTGTCATATCACATTATGCCTACAATGTGAAGTAATATAGAACGTCATGCACTACTATTGGTAGGCAACAGACAAAACTACAGACTAAACATAAACCATTCAACCCCGGTTTATTGCAGGAGACGGTATGAGAAAGTGCAGTAAGATATTCAAAGAATATTCAGCATGCTGACTAGTCAAAGTACTTTTGGGTAGTAACTTCATTTGTTTCTGGTTTCCAGATTTCTTTTATGTTGTTGGCTCAAGGGAGCAATCTCTCTGTCACTGAAAAGCACATTCAGCGTATGTCTGTTCCTGAGAAGAATGTCAAATATAAAACAAACCAACAACAACAACAACAACAAAAAAAAATAAAAAGGACCCCAGAATACAACAGAATGGGAATGTCTTGGTGAGGCTGAGTTTGGGAATGAAGCAAGAATTGAAAATAACATTTATAAACAAATTCAGTTCTCATATGGCTTACCTGTGGGTTTTTTTGTTTTTCTGTTTTTGTTTTTGTTTTTGCATACAGGCTGTATATAGATTGTGTCGATAGATTAGACTGTATACATTGAAACATGGTGTAGAACATGTTAATTTTAAACCTGTGAAATTCAGTTTCTGTAATTGGCATATCTGACATACGAATATGAACCTTAATGGAGTTAATTAATCTGCTGTATATGTTCTTCGTTTAAGAAAAGACAACAGCTATGAAAAATATGTAATTGAATAAAATAAGCATTGTAGGGCATTTCAAACTCCTTACTAATTCATTTCCATGTTGTGTTGACATAAGTTTACAAATTGAAAGAAGATAATTCATTTTTCTTTTTTATTTGAAGCCTCTCTGCTCTCAGATCTTCCTTGGAAGGGCAAGCCTAAAGCAATAGCCATAGGAAGGAAATGCTGCAGGGAACTCCTGCAGCATATTATAGCAGGCAATGGGGCTGCACTTTAATTCCATATTTTGATTCCATNTCTTAAGAGCCAGCTGCAATTTCATTTCTTTTGCCTTTCTGCTGCCTAAACAGAAAAAAAAGAAAAGGATCTGGCCTTCCCTCCTCAGAAGCTAACACAACTTGCCAGCCCTGAAACAGGAGAAAATGTCCCTAGATGCTCCAGTGGGCTGCAAATCCAAGGCATCTCCTGGAGCTCCCCAGCGCTTCTCGTAACCCTGGTGTACCTGAGATATCTGAGCAGCACTGGGGGAGGAGGCTGGATGGATGCCTTCCTAAGCCACAGCAGAATCACAGAGTAGAAGTAGCCAGGAACGTGGAAGCAAATGCACATTTAGTACACATGTAATTGCAGAGTTCTCAAAATTTATTATTAAAAAAATAATAATTCGAGATTATTATTTCTGCACTTTCACATGTTACTGCATTACAATTTGTAGCAACCAATACGCTGATGAAAAAAAAAAAATACTGTTTTGCCAATGATTTCTTAGCTGTTAAAAGAAAATGTTAGAGCAAATAATGTTGTTTCATCCCAGTAGCCAGCAAATTGGTAACACAGGTCAATTTAATTTTACTGCAGGTAATGGTATCATTTAGCCATTTCTTTGCTCTGAAACAGCGTGAGGCTTTAATCCCTGCATGCCAACTTGGACCTTATTTTCAAGGAGTGAAACACAGTTTTTGAAATGTTTTTTTGTAAAAGTGATCTTCTATTCTTCACTGAGGTGTCCAAGTCTACCCACTTGTGAAAATAAGCACTTCAAAAAACCACAAAGTAGTCTGTTAGCAATTCTTGCAAGTAATAGTCTCATTTTCAGTGCTTGCCTTGATCTCTACTGTACGTGAAGAATATAACCTCCTATGTCAATAACCTAAGTCTGAACATCCTACACTCAAAGTTAATTGTATTTTTTGACAATACACTCTCAAGGTTAGATTAAACAACATTGTCAAATCATTATTTAAAGAGGCATTCCATTGATAAAAACTAAGAATCCGTCCCATAAAAGACTGAATAAAGGATATCTGTATTTCTGAAATCTGCAGAAAAATATTCAAATTAGTTTTAAATTTATTTCATTTGTTAATAATTGATCTACTGTTAACAGTCAATAGACTTTTAATACAATCACCCGTTGCATATTCATTCTTAATACGACAGATGACAGTGCTTTAAAACATTTTTTAAGGCTAAATTTACTTAGGTGCTAGAACAAAAATTTCTGCCATAAGCCAGTCAGACTCAAAAAAAGAACTTCTGGATAAATCAATCAAGCACAGGGCAATTGCAAGCCTCCAGTATGAAGGAGTAGAAAGCAAATTTTGACAGGAACATAGAAGGTTCTGGCTATCACAGTCATCAGGCTTTGAAACAGCCTTTCAACAGGAAGAGTGGGAGCAAGTAATCCAACAACTGAGATCCCACATGGATGCCTATATGCAACGACTACGATGTCATTGCCTGCAGTTTGCCTGGAAATGGTAACTCAGATTTCTTCCTGTTTAGTGTTTATATAAGGAAAACAAAGGAAAATGTTGGTTTGTTACTCAACAATGAGGGTAATCTGTAGAGTCATAACATAGTACAAACTGAAACAATTTAATACCCCTTTTGCATTAGCTTTCACAAAAAGATCAAGTGAAAGCAGACAATTAATACCAACAAAAAGAGATAAGATCTCACTATGTAATAGGAAGAGGAAAGGTTACATAGTGCTTAAATAACATAGATATTCTCAGATCATCTGTGCTGATAAACTTCATTCATTTTAGGGGACTTAGCTGATTAAGTAGGCTCAGAAGGCTTAGCGGTCTTTGAAAAATTATGGAGGACAGATGAGATACTGGAAGACTGAAAAAGAGCGAATGGATTGCTGTCTTTAAAAAGGAAGAATAAAATAGTCCAGTCTACTTAGTTTCAACCTCTCGACTGTAATTCCAGTGCTGTTCAGTAAAGGAAAAGAGAGTGTGCTTATTAAATCTGAAGACGCCACAAAGCTGGAAGGACTGTAAGTATCTTGGGGAGCAGGATTAAAATTCAGTTATGTGTCTTATAGATTGAAGAGTGGATTGGAAAAAATAGAATGACTGCAATAAGGACAGGTAAGAAGTATTACAGATAGGCAGGTATGCTCCACTGCACAGATGGGGATGGAGATCAATTAATATGTCATAATTATTCACAAAAGGAGTTCAGAGATAAGGCAGAAAGAGATGAGTTAGCAATGAATACACCAACAACCTTATCATGTGAAAAAGGCAAATGACAGAACTGGGATATATGAACAACAGTATGACAGACAAGATACCAGATATTTTACTTATGATCTGCTCAGAATTCAAGATTGCTCAAGTGTGTTAAATGTCCTACACAACGTAAAGGAATCCAATTGGAAATACTTCAGAATACAAATACTGATCTAGAATGTATAATCTACCAGCAAAGACTGATAAGATTGGGATCGTTTAGTCAAAAAAAAGGAAGGAAGGAAGGGAGGGAGGGAAGGAGGGAGGGAGAAGGAGAGGCGAGGCGGGAGGGAGGGAGGGGGAAGACTGAAGTGAGGTTTTCAAAACAGAAAATGCTTTTCCTAGCAGGGGAAAAGAAACCCTATTCTTCATATCATAGAATGAATAGAACCAGATATAATGCAGTTAAGCTGCAGTAAGAAGGGGTTTGCTCCAGCATTAGGAAAAGAGAAATTCTATTGGAAAAGATTAGCAACAGACTGCATGGGAATATCATGGAGTTTGCTGCACTGCAGGTCAACTACGAAGACGTCTATCAATGACAAAGATATATCCGACTCTTTTGCACAACATTGTGGGCTAGATGACTTCTTGAGGTTCTTCTACCTCTGTGCTTCTGTGATTAATAACAGAAGATGGTGAATATGGGTTTAGTAATTTACACCGAGAATCTCTACAGATCACAAGATCAGAAAAGCTGTTTGGTCTTTTTAAGATTTCCAACCAGAGATTAATACCAAATCCACACAGCATTTTTCTTCCCTCTGTGACACAAAGAGAATAACAATATATTACCCCAAAAATATAGTAGATGTATAAGAGTACCAAGAAGAGTGGACATTCCTAAGCACTAGATGCAAGGGACCTTTTTCTACTTTGAGACTAGACAGACAGATACACAGACTCCTGGAGTGGTACAGATCCATCTCATTTCATTAGGTAGCCAAACTAGAAACCAAGCAGAAGGAAAGTATGGTGACTGGGTGATGCAGTGATCAGAAACCTTTTCTCTCAAATAGAAACAGAAGGAAAGTATTTCTTTTTTTTCTGGTGTTAAAAGATTTAATCAAGCACTGATTAGTGTCATTCTTACTTAAATCAATAAGGAAAATACAGAATCACTTCATCAGAGCTCACTTGTGTTAGTAAACTGTGCAGTCAGGCATTCATGGACTGCGTGATGAAACAATAAAGGGATCATTTAAGACTTGTAAATAAGTATAAAATTTAATGCATCTATAGTCAGCAATGTTCAGTTACTTTTTAAGTGTCTTTTCTATTTCCCATAAAGGAAAAGAACCTTTTTAATAGTACTTTTTGTTTCCTAACAAACAAACTCCTATTTCATCTCCACTGGGTTCAACAGAAGCAGTGCCTAATAAGAATTTTAGATATTAAAGAACCAGATATTAGCAAAGCTAATCACCCCATTTAAATTCAACATGGATATTAATGCATTTCCAATAAATGTGCTACACCATGTAGCTTCACTTAACCAAGCACAGGAATTTTTTCTTTGATGGCATATTAGGTTACAGCCACAAACGGCTGTTACAGGTTTTCAAATATCACGAAGGAAAATTATCATAGCAGGAAAGCTGTAAAACCGTAAATTGCTGGAAGTTAACACACAGCGTTGCTTCTGCACATTGGGCGTTATGCCCAATGAGACCAAGCAGCACAGAAATCTACTTCCACTGCTACCTGCTGGCAGCTGAGTGACTTAGCAGGGGCTTTTCCATGTGCAACGGGGAGGATAGTGCATACACAGGAGATAGGTAATGTGGACCTACCGAGGGGGTGACATGGAGCGTATAATGAGTTTTTCATGACAACTGTCTTACCTGCCGCTTCCTTGTTATCCTACCCCTTCGCTTTCAACAGTCACGATAGAAATTCACACCTGCCCTATAGAACATCCTGCTTCTCTCTAAGTATCTGCAGAAAATTCAGTCAATGGGTAGCCGTTCTTAACCAAGTATTTCTAATCTTCCAGTTTTCAATTAAATGAAACGAACACTAGGCTAAAAATACTTCTGGAAAGCATGGAAATGATCAGGCAAGGTGTTTGCAGGTTCTCATGTTACCTGCAGACAAACAGATATGCCATGAAAAAAACCTTAAGACCTGTATTTGCCGTATTTATGACAAACTTCTGCACCTCCACGGTTTCTGATTTTAAATGCAAAAATAAATAAATAAAATAAAATAAAATAAAATAAAATAAAATAAAATAAAATAAAAAAAGTCTAGAGAAACTTGTCTGCCTTCAGTTGATAAATCAGAGTTCAGGAAAACAATTTAGAAATTTGAATATGTCACAGTTTCCACATGCACATAATTTTCCTATATCCGTGATCTCAATGGTTCATTTTTCATGGGTAGTTTTCATTAAAGATGTTTCAGGGGAGGGAGAAGGAGAGGCGAGGCGGGAGGGAGGGAGGGGGAAGACTGAAGTGAGGTTTTCAAAACAGAAAATGCTTTTCCTAGCAGGGGAAAAGAAACCCTATTCTTCATATCATAGAATGAATAGAACCAGATATAATGCAGTTAAGCTGCAGTAAGAAGGGGTTTGCTCCAGCATTAGGAAAAGAGAAATTCTATTGGAAAAGATTAGCAACAGACTGCATGGGAATATCATGGAGTTTGCTGCACTGCAGGTCAACTACGAAGACGTCTATCAATGACAAAGATATATCTGACTCTTTTGCACAACATTGTGGGCTAGATGACTTCTTGAGGTTCTTCTACCTCTGTGCTTCTGTGATTAATAACAGAAGATGGTGAATATGGGTTTAGTAATTTACACCGAGAATCTCTACAGATCACAAGATCAGAAAAGCTGTTTGGTCTTTTTAAGATTTCCAACCAGAGATTAATACCAAATCCACACAGCATTTTTCTTCCCTCTGTGACACAAAGAGAATAACAATATATTACCCCAAAAATATAGTAGATGTATAAGAGTACCAAGAAGAGTGGACATTCCTAAGCACTAGATGCAAGGGACCTTTTTCTACTTTGAGACTAGACAGACAGATACACAGACTCCTGGAGTGGTACAGATCCATCTCATTTCATTAGGTAGCCAAACTAGAAACCAAGCAGAAGGAAAGTATGGTGACTGGGTGATGCAGTGATCAGAAACCTTTTCTCTCAAATAGAAACAGAAGGAAAGTATTTCTTTTTTTTCTGGTGTTAAAAGATTTAATCAAGCACTGATTAGTGTCATTCTTACTTAAATCAATAAGGAAAATACAGAATCACTTCATCAGAGCTCACTTGTGTTAGTAAACTGTGCAGTCAGGCATTCATGGACTGCGTGATGAAACAATAAAGGGATCATTTAAGACTTGTAAATAAGTATAAAATTTAATGCATCTATAGTCAGCAATGTTCAGTTACTTTTTAAGTGTCTTTTCTATTTCCCATAAAGGAAAAGAACCTTTTTAATAGTACTTTTTGTTTCCTAACAAACAAACTCCTATTTCATCTCCACTGGGTTCAACAGAAGCAGTGCCTAATAAGAATTTTAGATATTAAAGAACCAGATATTAGCAAAGCTAATCACCCCATTTAAATTCAACATGGATATTAATGCATTTCCAATAAATGTGCTACACCATGTAGCTTCACTTAACCAAGCACAGGAATTTTTTCTTTGATGGCATATTAGGTTACAGCCACAAACGGCTGTTACAGGTTTTCAAATATCACGAAGGAAAATTATCATAGCAGGAAAGCTGTAAAACCGTAAATTGCTGGAAGTTAACACACAGCGTTGCTTCTGCACATTGGGCTTTATGCCCAATGAGACCAAGCAGCACAGAAATCTACTTCCACTGCTACCTGCTGGCAGCTGAGTGACTTAGCAGGGGCTTTTCCATGTGCAACGGGGAGGATAGTGCATACACAGGAGATAGGTAATGTGGACCTACCGAGGGGGTGACATGGAGCGTATAATGAGTTTTTCATGACAACTGTCTTACCTGCCGCTTCCTTGTTATCCTACCCCTTCGCTTTCAACAGTCACGATAGAAATTCACACCTGCCCTATAGAACATCCTGCTTCTCTCTAAGTATCTGCAGAAAATTCAGTCAATGGGTAGCCGTTCTTAACCAAGTATTTCTAATCTTCCAGTTTTCAATTAAATGAAACTAACACTAGGCTAAAAATACTTCTGGAAAGCATGGAAATGATCAGGCAAGGTGTTTGCAGGTTCTCATGTTACCTGCAGACAAACAGATATGCCATGAAAAAAACCTTAAGACCTGTATTTGCCGTATTTATGACAAACTTCTGCACCTCCACGGTTTCTGATTTTAAATGCAAAAATAAATAAATAAAATAAAATAAAATAAAATAAAATAAAATAAAATAAAATAAAAAAAGGCTAGAGAAACTTGTCTGCCTTCAGTTGATAAATCAGAGTTCAGGAAAACAATTTAGAAATTTGAATATGTCACAGTTTCCACATGCACATAATTTTCCTATATCCGTGATCTCAATGGTTCATTTTTCATGGGTAGTTTTCATTAAAGATGTTTCAGCATTCTTTTTACATTTATTTCCAGTTTTCCATGTTTCTATATCATTGTCTTAGTAATGATAAATTGGTAATATAATAGAATGAACAATGTTTTTGTTAAAAATGCATTGCTTTCACCTCTATGAAGAAATTTCATATTCTAAAGAATGTGAATAGACCTAAAAAAGACATTAAAATACCATTACAAGTGCAGAAATTGGAGTACAGAAAGAGAACTCAATCTTTCTTTTCTTTTTGAAAAAAACTAATGCATTTAATCAAAGGTTTAATTCTTTCTAAAGCTTCAATTTTCCCAACTTTTCAGAATGCAGCATTAGGGCTGAAATTCTGTGAACTAGTGCTTTGCAAAATTCCATTGCCAAAGCAGCCAGTTAAAGTAATGTCCTTTCACTTAACCACATTTAACTGAGATAAAGCAACACAAGATTTAATAGCTTCCAGCAGTGCCCGGTGATGGAGTGGCTAGCCCAGATTGCAGCAGAAGGTCACAGGTTCATTCAAAGGGCATGGTGCACAGAAAACCTCTCACATGGTAACAGGCCAAAAGCAGATTTGATTTGACTAGATACTACTACACTGAAGTTACAATTGATTATATCAGCCTCGGCTTTAACTGAGAGCTAGAATAACAGGAAAAGACCAGGTATGATCTACTCTAACAGTCTGCAGCAATCCATCCTACTTTAAACCATGAATGAAGCCTGAATACAGTAAACATCAGCAACATTCTTCTTCCAGAGACATGCTAAAAAGATAGAATTACTTAGAGTAAATAAATAAATAAATAAATAAATAATTACAAGTAGAAACAACTGAGAAAGCTTGTAACTAGAAGAAAAAGTAAGCATTATTTCATTCAGAGGTATCTTAATATCATATCCAGAGCTAAGAAAGCAGTAAGGTGAAAAGTGTGAGGTCACAATGTTAAATACTGTCATTGACTGTCAAGATATATGGCATAACCAAAATATTGTGACTAGTCACTCCTCACCTTCTTAGGGCCAGTTATGAGGAGGTAAGAATAAATGGGTAAGTAGTGATTACTGGGCTCAGTGATTCCTTATGCTGCTCAGATTTTTGTCTATGTGATGAATATTTCAGATACATCCTGCGATCTTTACATTCTTCACTGACAAGGAGACAAGATGCATTTTGCATCTGCTAAAGACTTCTGATTGGCACATATGTTGAAAGACTGGCCCAAGATTGAAAGACAGAGTGTTCTTCAAAAGCTGCAACCATGAAATATTTATTCTTTTCTCTTTCATAGAAATACATTTGATGACTATATGACATAAAGTGCCACTAATAGCTCTGGACAAAATTATATGGCTCTAAAGACTATTAAACTATTATTCTTGGAGGGTGGAAAAGGTTCTATTTGACACATACGATCACAATAGTATTAGCAAGGCTTTGTTTACAACCTACCCAGAAAAAATGTTACATTATCAACTGCTTTTTGCACTGGGAAATTCAAATCTGACAATCAAGGCAGGCAACAATATTTGTAATATATTTAGTAGGTACTTTATCTCAGGATCTTTTGAATGCGCTGTTTATTAATTTTTAAAAACTTTAAGTATTCCACTAAGAGTAAGTGAATACTAATGATACTGTTCAAAATATATTTTGTTTCTATCTAAGGCTATATATTTTATAGAGTAAGCCACAGGTAGATGAATCCTCAAACGGTATTTAAACCTCTGAAGTCAGCTGAAAAACAAAGACACTCATACATACATAATCCCTAGCATGACAACCTGAAAATTATGTGAAAACAAAAAGGCTCCTTTGTAAAAGTCTAACTAAAATGTTCTGATAAACAGACCTAGAAGGCATCGCTGCCTCACAGAAATCATTTTATTATGAATTTTACATGGAAGTTTGCAGTACCTGCAAACCTCATAAAATACTTAAAACCTTATAAAAACTTAGAATCCTTACAAAACACTACCCAGCTAAATGAATAGAGTTATCACCTAGTAAAATGCATTATCTCAATACCCATTTACAATCATATGCATTTCAGAAACCTCCTGCTACTGCAAATCCCTCAGTTGTATTTGCTTTTGAATTGCCTGTTTCTCATTATCAGCCTCCGAAGAAACGCCGTATAGTCGTGCAACATGTGGACTGAAAACGCTTCTCTGACAATTCAGTTTATCTTTCCCTTCTGAAGGGCAAGCTACTGTGTTAAATACTTTCTTTTGCTAAACAAAGGGTGAGGCCAGAAGAAAGGTGAAAAAAAAAATATCAAGCCAAAGTAAATTAAGCAGTGGCATCTTGCCCAAATCAATCTCAAACATTACATTTAGACTGGGAGTTGAAGCAAGCAGACTGTACCTTAACAGTCACGTGAAGAATTCTGTTTTGCAAAGTCACTTTGCTTAAAAGACCTTTTAATTTACTACAGGTAGTCGTTCCAACCTTGCTGTGTTGCATGAAGCATTCTGGTGATTAGGTGTATATGCACCCACTTGAAAAAAAAAAAAACAGAGGGCTGCATGAATCCGCAATTTTAAAATGGCGTGCACCCAAGAGAGGCTTTGCTGCAACATGAAGTGATAGCAAATATTGCTTCTTCTTGATTCAGGTGTCCTCAACGGTCTTCCCAGAAAGGCTGCTAGATTTGCTGTGAATAGTTCATGATAAGGACAATACTCACTCCTGGAATTTGGCATATACTTTCCTCCTTTCAAAATACCCGGAGTCCCTTTTAGGTTATTGAAGTATCATTCTAATGATCCTTACATCACTCAAAATTCATCTTTCAGCAGTAAAATATGAATTATTATTTGGTTCTATACAATGGAAATATGTTTTGCCATAGCATATAATCATAAAGTTTGACATATATGTATTTAATGGCTTCATTATTCTAATGTAAACTGAATGTAGTGTTTTTCAATCACTGCAGTTTTTTTAGCCAGGATAATAAAATCTGATGTTTTCATCTTGTAGTATGAAAAATTAAAAGGAACTTCAAGATCTACTGTGTAGAAGAATGCTTTCTTACCTTTCCATGACAGGAAGGAGTGGAAAGTAAATATAGCTGAGCCTGAAACATTATGTTTACCAGTAATGGTTTGACCAAATGCATACTGAAATGAAGAAGGAAGGGTATTGCGATTGTAACAGTGCGTAAGTATCTTACCAACTAAGCCTTTGTGTGCCGGAGAGGAGCAGCTCCAAAAGTTGAAAGGCAAAAGACATGAAAAACATAGTAAGAAGGGTGGGCAGAAGAGTCTGTTTAAGAAGTCTTCTGCAAGTGAGTCAGTACTTATGCTTTTTATTTTATTTTATTTTTTAAGAGCAAAAAGGAATTAACAGAATCTGTTTGCATGCAAAGCAGAACAGCACATCTAGCGAGATCATCAGTATCTCAGGTAAGGACTTGCCATCCAGCTGGATAGGGGACTAAGCCATAAGAGTTGTGAACTACAACAGCGGGAGACGTTTCCTGCAGGAAGTAGGAAGTGGCCAGCTGGCCTAGCACTTACTTCACCAAGGAACCAAACTAAGGAGTAAGCAGTTATGGTTCCACAGTGGGGACAAAGTAATTAGATACTGTATGTTGCAGAGTTTCTCCGCTGTTCTTTTTGTTTCTCTTTTCAATAAAGTACTCTTGGCTAAGCCATAAGCTGACTGAGCAACAGAAAGACTATTTTAATTTTTCCAGTTTTCTGTGTGGGAGTTTGAGTTGCTGTTTATTACTCCTGAAATTTGAGCCTGGTAGTTGTTGCTGCTAATCATAGAGCTAAGTGGCTGACGGGTTGGTCAGATTGCTTGTTAAAAATGATTGCTCATAACCTACCAGGTGAAATTCAGACAGCTGCATCCACTCAGGTATGCAAATACCTAACAATACCTATGTAACAAATAATGTCCTTAGAGAATGGTATGCTGTGCCATGATTTCTGATGGCTGCTTCCTTTTTTATACTTGAACACATGCTGTAATGTCTCATTTGAGAATTATCTCATGTTTAAGATACGTATATGATAGCACCTTCTCAAAGGCACCTCTTCTTTACAAAACAGAATTTTCTGGCAATTAAACAGGTTTGTAGACCTCTCTAACATTCCTAAATACACTTTTGTCCCTGGCTAGCCACCATTCACTTAGTTGGTCACTGGTTTGGGATGTTATAGAAGTTGCATAAGATAAACAAATTACAGAATTTGGAAGAAGTAGACCTCTGGAGATCAATGATTCCAACCCTCTGCTAAAGCAGGTTCCCTATAATAGGTTGCACAGGAAAGCATCCAGGTAGATCTTGAACATCTCCAGAGAAGGAGATTCCACAATCTCTGAAAAAGAATACTGAGCCTTCATTATAAAAATCTAAATGTATGTAATAGTAAATGGTTATCAATTATAATAAATACATTTAATCTTGTATTGAGACTAGTAATTGCTATATGTAGCATTCATTCTAACTAGTTCATACCACTTTTTGGATTTCTGGGTGCACATTCAGCACTTCAGCTATCCTTGTTTAATGTCTTCTGTTGCTTCAGTTCATATATTTATATTAGCAGATAAACAACCTAAGTGACACTACAAAGTCTTGAAAGTCAACAGAGCGTTTTCATTCACGTTCTGATAATGAATCAGACATTATTACATTGCACAGATGATTCATTTATGAGATAGCTTCATGATTCAGACATGGTAGCAGAACTGCACTACTGATGAACATATCCAGATTGAACAGAAAAAANCATATCTTTAACTTTTTAAAACAAGTTGGTTTTTGGTTTTGTTTTTTTTTGTTTTTTTGTAATTTCTCAATTTTTAATTAAATAACAATATTTAATGCTTATACTCAATGATAAGTATTTCACACTTGGGGAATAAACTGTGATAATCATTGCAGTTTGTAAACCATACTGCTTTTAACATCTTAAAACAAATCTGAATAAAATCAACTTCTTCAATGTTTCCAATCTAATAAACTCTTCTCCTCAGTAATATAAGTATGAACACATCTTTAGAGCAGAATTGCCAGGAGCAAGTTGAAATAACAAAAAAAGTTATTGGCAACTATATTAAACAGATTAATCTGGAGTCAAATTGTAAAGGAATAACTACTTGATGTGTTTGTGTTTGGAGTCTAGATTACCTTTCAAGTGTATGACCTACAGCTGAACAGATGCCCACCACAAAGAGTTTTCCTAATGTTGCAGTACCACAACCTAGGGAGACAGAATACACCAGCTTACCTTGAAAAGGAAACAGCATGACTGAGGAAGTCCTTGAAAACATATGTTCTTTCAACTAAAGTTTTCACACTGCTGATTTATTTATTTTTTATTCCAAAATTGCCCAAGGACACTGCTTCTTGTAATACCCCACTTTCAGGGTTTCAGGAAGCAGATCTTTTATTATGAGGCATTCAGTTCTTGCATTAGAAGCATTAAAAACAAACAATAAAAAATAAAAAGATGAATGTGGATAAAATTATTATGAAACACTTGTCACTTTATCTGGATTGCTAGATCAGAATAACAGAGGTAATTAATATATAGCTTATTACACACAAACTTTTAAAAATACGCTTTGCAGTTACTCGCTGTAAGATTGAGAATTTTTGTCAGACTTGAATACGCTGGACCATTTTGCTCTGTCCATCTCTGAAGCCACATTCATCCCTGCAACTCATGGTAAGACACACTTGAGCCTTGGCATTTTGCTGAGCGACCAGATCGCTCTTCAACCAGTCACGCCAAATTCTAAAACAGATATGTTCCTTCCAGCAGTGCCTCACAAGCATACATGAAAAAAGCAATGCCATTTAAATCTCATTCCAATTATAATCAAAACCACAGTAAATCAATACTGCCTTCCATTGCTTTTTGCTGGCTACCTGGAGGAGCCATATCCTAAGAGGATGGTATGCTGTTAAAACAGCACACTTAGGAACAAAACAACTTCACACAAAGAGAACTTTTGAACAGACATATGTGATTAATGCTCCTGGATATACAGAATTTGAGGTGGCCCTCCTGTTACCAATATGACAGTTAGTTCATTGTCACATTTGCTTTTTTCACCATTACAATCTATTTTCAGACTGAGGTGAGAAGCACACCACATTCAGGCTTCTAACCTTTGTCCTTCTTTCTCTGTAACTGTGTTTACGAGAGGAAACCATTTCCCCAAACTCTCAGGAAAAAAATCATGACCAAAGTGACTCAGATAACTTACTAGACCTGAAAAATTCCAGTTACAACCTATCTTCTAAAGGTGAATCAATAACAGTTACAGAATTTACGACAGTCCTGAACAACTGATTTGGTACATTTTGTTGTCAGAGAAACTTTCTTTAGAAAATTCAAAACATCTGTGACAAAACACAGTTTTTTTGTTTTGTTGAAAAAGAATACTTTCAAGAACACAAAAATGAGGGGAGAAATGCATATTTATTGCACTTATAAACTTCGGATCAGTCTTTGAATAGTTCTAGATTTCCACTGGGAAAAAGTTTGTGGCGTTTTTTTTAATCCATAATTTGACACATAAGTTACAAATGTTCCTGACTTTCTGCGTTGTAAATCTGTTTTGACTTGGCTGAGTTACTACAGTTTTATAAACATTGTTCATTCATGCACAGTATTTCTTTTATAGCAAGTGGCTTTTACAAATTATCGCTTGAAGTTTTTTTGGCACTGTGACATGCACTTAGCTGAAGCTGAATGGAACTCTAGACCATATGATTTAAAAAATGAGAAATAGGAGCAGTCTCTACGTTTTCAAATTCATCTTTTAATTTTGCTTTTATCTGGAATTACTTCAGTTAGATTTATAGTTCCACTTCCAGATATAATGACTTGAAATATAGAACAGGAGGCTTCCTCGAATTCTTAAGAGCCAGCTGCAATTTCATTTCTTTTGCCTTTCTGCTGCCTAAACAGAAAAAAAAGTAAAGGATCTGGCCTTCCCTCCTCAGAAGCTAACACAACTTGCCAGCCCTGAAACAGGAGAAAATGTCCCTAGATGCTCCAGTGTGCTGCAAATCCAAGGCATCTCCTGGAGCTCCCCAGCGCTTCTCGTAACCCTGGTGTACCTGAGATATCTGAGCAGCACTGGGGGAGGAGGCTGGATGGATGCCTTCCTAAGCCACAGCAGAATCACAGAGTAGAAGTAGCCAGGAACGTGGAAGCAAATGCACATTTAGTACACATGTAATTGCAGAGTTCTCAAAATTTATTATTAAAAAAATAATAATTCGAGATTATTATTTCTGCACTTTCACATGTTACTGCATTACAATTTGTAGCAACCAATACGCTGATGAAAAAAAAAAAATACTGTTTTGCCAATGATTTCTTAGCTGTTAAAAGAAAATGTTAGAGCAAATAATGTTGTTTCATCCCAGTAGCCAGCAAATTGGTAACACAGGTCAATTTAATTTTACTGCAGGTAATGGTATCATTTAGCCATTTCTTTGCTCTGAAACAGCGTGAGGCTTTAATCCCTGCATGCCAACTTGGACCTTATTTTCAAGGAGTGAAACACAGTTTTTGAAATGTTTTTTTGTAAAAGTGATCTTCTATTCTTCACTGAGGTGTCCAAGTCTACCCATTTGTGAAAATAAGCACTTCAAAAATCCACAAAGTAGTCTGTTAGCAATTCTTGCAAGTAATAGTCTCATTTTCAGTGCTTGCCTTGATCTCTACTGTACGTGAAGAATATAACCTCCTATGTCAATAACCTAAGTCTGAACATCCTACACTCAAAGTTAATTGTATTTTTTGACAATACACTCTCAAGGTTAGATTAAACAACATTGTCAAATCATTATTTAAAGAGGCATTCCATTGATAAAAACTAAGAATCCGTCCCATAAAAGACTGAATAAAGGATATCTGTATTTCTGAAATCTGCAGAAAAATATTCAAATTAGTTTTAAATTTATTTCATTTGTTAATAATTGATCTACTGTTAACAGTCAATAGACTTTTAATACAATCACCCGTTGCATATTCATTCTTAATACGACAGATGACAGTGCTTTAAAACATTTTTTAAGGCTAAATTTACTTAGGTGCTAGAACAAAAATTTCTGCCATAAGCCAGTCAGACTCAAAAAAAGAACTTCTGGATAAATCAATCAAGCACAGGGCAATTGCAAGCCTCCAGTATGAAGGAGTAGAAAGCAAATTTTGACAGGAACATAGAAGGTTCTGGCTATCACAGTCATCAGGCTTTGAAACAGCCTTTCAACAGGAAGAGTGGGAGCAAGTAATCCAACAACTGAGATCCCACATGGATGCCTATATGCAACGACTACGATGTCATTGCCTGCAGTTTGCCTGGAAATGGTAACTCAGATTTCTTCCTGTTTAGTGTTTATATAAGGAAAACAAAGGAAAATGTTGGTTTGTTACTCAACAATGAGGGTAATCTGTAGAGTCATAACATAGTACAAACTGAAACAATTTAATACCCCTTTTGCATTAGCTTTCACAAAAAGATCAAGTGAAAGCAGACAATTAATACCAACAAAAAGAGATAAGATCTCACTATGTAATAGGAAGAGGAAAGGTTACATAGTGCTTAAATAACATAGATATTCTCAGATCATCTGTGCTGATAAACTTCATTCATTTTAGGGGACTTAGCTGATTAAGTAGGCTCAGAAGGCTTAGCGGTCTTTGAAAAATTATGGAGGACAGATGAGATACTGGAAGACTGAAAAAGAGCGAATGGATTGCTGTCTTTAAAAAGGAAGAATAAAATAGTCCAGTCTACTTAGTTTCAACCTCTCGACTGTAATTCCAGTGCTGTTCAGTAAAGGAAAAGAGAGTGTGCTTATTAAATCTGAAGACGCCACAAAGCTGGAAGGACTGTAAGTATCTTGGGGAGCAGGATTAAAATTCAGTTATGTGTCTTATAGATTGAAGAGTGGATTGGAAAAAATAGAATGACTGCAATAAGGACAGGTAAGAAGTATTACAGATAGGCAGGTATTCTCCACTGCACAGATGGGGATGGAGATCAATTAATATGTCATAATTATTCACAAAAGGAGTTCAGAGATAAGGCAGAAAGAGATGAGTTAGCAATGAATACACCAACAACCTTATCATGTGAAAAAGGCAAATGACAGAACTGGGATATATGAACAACAGTATGACAGACAAGATACCAGATATTTTACTTATGATCTGCTCAGAATTCAAGATTGCTCAAGTGTGTTAAATGTCCTACACAACGTAAAGGAATCCAATTGGAAATACTTCAGAATACAAATACTGATCTAGAATGTATAATCTACCAGCAAAGACTGATAAGATTGGGATCGTTTAGTCAAAAAAAAGGAAGGAAGGAAGGGAGGGAGGGAAGGAGGGAGGGAGAAGGAGAGNAATCTACATTACATGGTGATACTTTAAGCTTGTAGAAAATGGGATGAAAATTTTTACCCAAGTTTTACTCAATTTTACAAAACTACTCTTTATCATGGATAGGGAACATTATGCTTCATACTCATGTAGCATTCTGCACATTACTTGACTCACATACTCTTCTCTTTTAGACATCTTTCACTGATGTTTGTTTTGGACTGTGTGATGGATGAAAGCCACATGGCAGAAACTTGATCCAGAGAAGTAGATGTTGTGCTCACTGATGTAGGAGGCAATTCAAAGCAGCCAAAGAAATCTATTACTGTATGTATCAAGGGAACACTGCTTCAGCTGCTGTTAAAGGCTATGTGTATCTCCAGCAATTAAAGCTGACCAATAGGAGGAAAACTGCAAAGTCAAACTGTTGGTGCTCGGGGCCTAATGTCTGCATTAGACATTTCATGGAAGAGGCAGATCTCAGAAGTTGCTGTAGACCGGTTCCATGCACTGAGTGCCTATTACAGATAGGTGCCTCAGGAGCACTTTGGTGCACCTTACAGCTTTGTTTTAATCCACTCCAGTCATTCTGAATAGCTGCTGACTATGAACCAAATCTGAATAGCAGGTGGGACTGATGAGGAGATTTAACTCAAAAGCACACTCCTGATATAAACAGAAGCCTTAATATAGAGGCCCTCAGAGAAGACTACAGTCTTTAGATCCCCCTTAACCTACACTGCTTCTGCGCACTTCATCTGCAAGAATACTTTCTTTTCTTCTTTATATAATAATGATATTGTGCCTAAAGATCTCTTTGTAGTCTCTTGCTTGAATTGTCTATTTATGATTACCTCTGGACTGCACCGCTGAAAAGCTTTTCCTGGGTCTAGTCAGAATACCAGAATGAAAGGACTAATAAAGTGCAGCTGCTCAATTTCTGAGTGATTGGGGGAATGGGTAGAATGCAGGAAATCACTGGGTATTTTCAAGTAAAATAAGTTTTTCAAGACTTGACTCATATTTCATTCAGGTCAACAAAAGGTCTCTAGAAAGACTTAAATAGGTATATTTAATCAATCAAAAATGTTCATTTTTCACCCAATTCAACAAACTCAGTAAGAAAGAAGTTCCTATGCTGTTTTCTGCATACTTCATTTGACATGCTAGACCCACGTGCTCCAGAGCTCATTCTTGGGCATCCTCCTTCCTGAGGTCTTCTAACCACTGACAATGAGAGGACCACCTGAAATATCACTTCTCATTACAAAAGCAAATATGCATTCACAACAGAACTGTCCTATAAGGTATGCACACCAGACCACACAATGGCAAAGGATGGGATTTTGACTGTAAGCAAAGGCTTAGAATAAGAAGGCAAAGGTTTTGTGTAAGTATCTATTTCTGTGGAATCTTCTCATCTAAAACTCTGTTTTTGAGTCATGGTATTGTTGTTTATAAGAATGTTGTGAGATCCACTGTTTCTTTTTCTGGCTGTGTTTACAAAACAAGAAACATTGTGCCAGTTGCCAAATTTTTGTGTCCTCTGTGCTGGAGGACTTTCTTTGCTTTCTTTCTCCTTTATTTCTTTTAATGCCATTAAATAAGACACATGCAAATTTAAAGGGAAGCAAGCAATGGTATGATTACGTATACTTTTTGCTTTGGGAAAATACTATTATCGTTTTCTTTGTGAAGGATATGCTCTTTGTAATACCTAATTAACATTTTCCCCTTTCGTGGAAGAATAACAGGGTACAATTTATGCCTCAGTCAATATTTATTGCAACTGATACTATATTACTGAAAAAACAGGTAAGTCATCTATTTAAAGAGAGCTACTGAAATATTTGAGTTCCTTCTACATGAAACAAACAGTGACAACCAAGTCCCTAGTGGATTGCTAAGGGCCTCCAGAATTTCCTCCAGTTCCTTAAAGACTTCCTTATTTATCTATTTATTTATTTATTTAGTGGGGATTTATTAGTTGAAAAGAGCTGTCATGATATCCCAACAGTGTTTATGGTAGAAACGTCTTTTCAAAGATGATGTTCATAAAGCTCTAGACACATCTGCTGTTATCCAGATTTTTGCTCTTTTATAGAAAGATCTCTTTGACTGTGGACTCTATTCTCACTTTGGATTTAATAATCTGTTTTGTCTTACAGGAGAGCAACAAGAATGGGGTGACATGCAATCAAAATTCATTCTCACAATTTAGCTAAGAATTAATCCATGAATTGTTTCCAAGATTACTTTGAAGATCAAAGCTTCAGACCGGCATTGGAAGCATGGGCCTTAAATGCATATATGAAACAGACAAATGCTCAAATCTCTATCTGTTGATGCCTACATGCTAAGCTCCTGATACAGTGAGATTCAGTAATGCAATTTGAATGAGGATAACGGATGCACAGAATGTCTTGTTCTTCATCTGGAAGGAAGAGACAATTTCTAACAGGCTGGAAACAAAAATAACCATTCAGAGATCTCTAAGAATGTCATTATTAAAATGTAGTAGAAGTCCATATAGACCTTGAAATGAATAGGGATGTTATCTAAATCTTAAAGCATTTTACTTTCTGATTGGCATTATTTTTCTGTTCTCTAAGTTTTCTGTTCTCACAAGTTTAACTTGTGCTAGTGAATCTTTAAGCAAGAGCTGAGTTCTTCCTAAGCATACTGGTATTTTGAGCTTCCCCATAGAAAAGGAGACATATAATTGTGTTCCAGACAAGCACAAAACCAAACAGAATTAGAGGTTTCACTTCATAGTTTGTTATCAGAACTTCTCACACATTCTCAGATACCTCCAAAGAGGCAAAGCTTGGAATTGAATGTATATAATTTTTGATGATTACAGATTTTTTTGTTCCCAGTATAATGATGCAGATAACTTATGACTGTTTATACTGATGAATGCTATAATGAACTGTTTCCTCTGCCTTTCCTCCCAAACTGTCAGACAGCAGGTTAGCCATGAAGTCAAAGGAGAGGTCAGAAAAGGGTGAGAGACATATGAAGAAAAGAAATTACATTTTCTTCTCAATATATTCTTATGTTCAAATGTACTAACTACACAGATATTCATAGTGAACTTTTCAGAAAAGAGCTACATCCCCAGATTTCTAAACATGATATTTCAATTAAAATTTGTACTTTTTGTTAGGGAAATTTAAAGAAACATATTTAAATAAAGAAGTCATAATTTCAAAATATCTCTACCATCTCAATAAAAATATTACCTATACAGACCTAAACTGAAGTTATGTATGAAACAAAAATTCATTACTTAAGACATAATACAAAAATGTTGAGAAGAAAGTGAATGGATAAGCTTACCAATCTTTGCTCCAAGAAAACTGCTCAATTTTTTTTTTTAATTGATTTAAGAACAACTGTAGTAAAAAAAACTCAATTTGCAATAAATTCTAAGTAATTAGTATTATTAAGTAAAATTTAAATAAATCCATGATTTTCTTTTTCTTTTTTAATAATAAATACAGAGAATATGAATATGGTTTACATTCACTAGCAAACTGTTTGTGAATAAGACCAATATTTGGGAAAACTATTAATTATTCTGATTTCCACCAAAGGACTTAGGACAATGTTTTTTTGTTTGTTTGTTTTGTGTTTTAAATTCTTAGTGACTTGATTCCACTTTCTATATGTTTCTCCTCGTTAGTTCATCCTTTTGCCCATTTGTCTTTTCCATGTCTATTTTATATTAAGCATACAGGAAAGATGCATTGCTGCACAACTGGAGAAGTTCTGAGCGAATTAGCAACTTTATCACTTGGGTTTTTTTCTGGACATCTTGTGTACTTTTGCATTAATATAAGCTGCTAAAGAAACAGGAATTTTGATACCAGTTAAAGTGAGATAGAACCTTCTTCCTTAAAATAACAAGTTGTTTTTCTTCAACGCTAATTCTGAAGATCAGCTGGAGAGGGTCCAGAGCAGCTGAATTCAAGTGTTATTCACTGATAAATGTGAAGAAAATGAGGTCTCAAGGCTCCCCTCCCCACATTTAAAAGAAAAATCTTTACATAGGGTATTTAATCATAGCTTCATATGTAGATAATCCTTTGCAAATGGTGAAGAACTAGAAATTAGAAAAATAGTAAGCAATAATACCACTGGGAGTCATTTACTTGGGCTTCACTTACCTAAAATTACTACAATTATTAAATGTGTTGGAAAGAAATAATGAAACACTACATTGTCTCTACAAAAAATGTACAAATTGTATTTCCTGCTACAAAAATTGTTTTAGAGATATAAAAGACCATTATGTCATGATTCAGCAACAATTTACTTGCAATTTAATAGCAAATTAGATTCATACACTATCATTTATTGCCAATTGAGTAGGAAGAAAAAGAGATTCTCTGTGTCTAGAGAGAGATTTTGCATTTGGCACATTTGCTGGTTCTTAAATTAACGTGTTTTGCCAATAGTTTTCCTGTGAGTATGTGGTAACCCAGTGATCTTCTGACTACTCTGGGCTGCCTGAGGCCACATGGTCTATCAGTGCTTTCATTCATGCATTGCAGATGATGCTCAACAAGGCTTTTGATAAAACTTCTTTTTCTGCTGCAAACAGTGAACACTGATTCAAAATAAATTGTGACTGATGATAAGTCGATGACCATTTCCATAATCATCATGCCATCAGCAATTTATCAATGTAGTGTTCCTGATGTCACACAGCCTGGGTAACTGAGGGAGAGAAGCACAAGCTGTGATTTTAAAATGTATTTCTAAGAATATTTATAAATGCTTCCAACAGCAAAATAATCAATAAGGGAGTTGTAATCAAATAAAAATCAGCTAGGACTGTAATAGAGCATTTTTTAACAAAGATTTTTCCCTAGAAAAAGGTGACAATTTTATCCCTGTAACATTTAAATGAAAATTTTCCTATCAGATGGCTCAGAATAATTTGCCAGTATGCTCTGGAACAAAATAACTTGCTGGGTAAAGCAATCTGTCAAAGAAGCTCATATTAACTCCACTAGACCCATTAAAAAATGTATATTACCTTCTTTCTGTGTTATTAAATATCAACAGTAGCTCCATGATTTTTGGTTTGTTTCTTATTCTGCTAGCACAATGGAAAGGCACTATATTTAAAACTATGTTGTGTTTGAAAAACGTGCTATAATGACATGTCTTTTTCTGTACAAATCAGTAATGACGAAACAAACTCCAAATCAACACAGTTACCATTATGTCAGATGTAATTAAAAGGCTAACATATATACATGTACAACATGCTTACAAAGTAGGCCACCAAGTCCTTTTTTTTTTTTTTTTTTTTTCTATTCATACCACTTAATTTATGCATTTAACGCTGGGTTTCTAACTGTGGTGCCAAGTTCTGCAGGCAGCTCGCGGGAGCCAGGCTGTGGCACAGTG
Organism: Pavo muticus; assembly: GCA_016647715.1. NCBI lineage: Eukaryota > Metazoa > Chordata > Aves > Galliformes > Phasianidae > Pavo > Pavo muticus. The sequence goes on along the minus strand of JACDJE010000102.1, from coordinate 1,665,587 downwards.
CAGCACAGAGCGTGACGCTTCAGGCAGCTCTAGAGAAGCCTCCCTCTCCCCACTATGGAGAAAGCTCAGTGAGCCTAACTTGAACATACACCTTAAATTAGATGCCTAAAACAGATGGACTGAACACCTGTCTTTGTTTTCTGCAGGATTTTTATGGCATTTGGTTTTGAGGAATGTCTTTTGCAATAGGAGGTAGTTCCACTGACCCAAACACAGTATTAAAAATATTCTAAGAATGGCCTGGTAAACCTCACGTCATCACCAGAATTCTCTTTCCCTCTTTTCTGTTTTCAATTTCCAAATGGCAGGTTCATATTTCAGATAAGGAAGAACATCTTCCGTTGATCTGCAGTTTCTGAGCTGTCCCGTTTCCACAAAATATATACCATTCTGTGGGCTCAATTCCAATGCACTATTTCAAAAACTTTGACATAAAATCTAAATTACAAGGACGTAAACCCTTCCAAAACAGGAAAATAGACAGCCATTACAAAGCAACTTTCTTGAACGTTTTCTGGCTAAAACAAGAGCATGATTTTTCTACAATTTTACTTGAGATCTTGAAGGTTTTAAACAACTATCTCTTTAAATCTACAACTATGATTTACTTTTTAAAAGTTCTTAGAGTAACAGATAATAATTGTATAATAACTGTCGGTAAACAGACTCACAATACATCTATCCTGTTGTCAAGTCTTCTTCCTCTTATTGCATATATTCAATTACGTTTTTCTGTCTTACTATACAAGAGATGTAAGTAGCCTGGATGCTAAGAAAATCAGCCGGTCATTCCGAAGGGAGGACGTTGTGTGTGAAAGCACAGTGGATTTAATATATAGTGTCATGTTACTTTTTTCTCTCTGCCTCCAGATTCCAAAAGGCATAACTAGATCTCAGTTCCTATATTTCAGGGAGGGAGGCAGGGCTAGCGTGCTGGCCAGCAGTGCAGAGCTTCATGTACAGGAGTGCGTGCAGCAATGGTCCAAAAATTGTATTGCAGTAATCAAATTTAGCTGCATAAAAGAATGCTCTATATCATCTTAATTTTGTATGGGATTCATGCGTGCTAGTAGTCTACAGAACATCCAGAGAAATGTCAGCGGTTAGAAGAGTGAACCAGACACTGTGCAATCTGGGGACGTGTCACATGGAAGGCATTTTGATAGCAGGGCACTGGACACTCAGGGGGACAGGGGCAGGAAGGGTCAGCTGCATTTCCTGTAGTGAGAATGAAACAGAGCAAATGTGAGCTCTGCGAGCATTTATTAGGAAATTCCTGTATTGATGTAATAAAAATAAATAGTTCTCTGTGCTAAGGACAGAAAGCTGCTCAACACTGCTAACAGTGGCATCAATCTTAGCTAAATTTTTTGGGGGGCCATTTTCATGAAAACCGTGAATGATTTTTTTCAGTTTTTCTAAAATTGGAGGAGCTGCAGTGAGTCCTCAGTGCTGCAATGGTGCAGTATTTTTCACTGAAGTCTACAGTAAAAAATGTAGTGTACTTCTTTCATTTTTAAGATCTTGGAAAGCCTTCATAAATGTCCATTTGAATTGGGTGAGCTCTATCCTAGAGCTCCAGATAATGAACTGCATAACCAAAAGGTCCTAAATGCCCCAAGCAAATTGCCTCTCTCAGGGAGAGTGTTTGCTTCATGCAACCATTCCTTCCAGCCTTCCACTTACTGTTTCAGTTAGGAGTGGGATTACTCGGCCCTAACTGGGATGAAGTTATCGATATGAAATTTAACACGTCTTTTTTTTTTCTTAAAAAAAAAAAAAAAAGGATGCATTGTTTCTACTAATGATTAAAGTTTCTCTGGCTACAGTTTCAGGCTGCTTGGAAATGAACCAGGCATTCACTGCTAACTATTAAAGTAAACAAGCTTAGGATTTAATAAAGGCATAATAAATGTCTTTCCCTTCTTTATGACAGAACAAAATTCTTGTCTAACATCTTGTGATCTAGGCTGGAAACAAATTTCTGTGACAAATGCACACTCATTATCTGCAGAGATTAGAGACCTACTTAAAACAAATCAGAAACACTCAATGTCTCCTCACTGGTTTTACATACAAGTGTGTTGACCTCTCTCAGAGACTGAGAGGTTTTGAACTTCAGCACCGTCACTTGAAAAATAATTTAAGATTCCAATAATGTCAGGCATATCAGATGAACAGGAAGAGCTTGATGCAAGCCCTTGGGTAAGGTGAATAATACAGACATGAAACTGTTGAAGGAGAAAGGCTTCAAGCCACATCAAGAACTGAGAAATAAATGGGTGTTTGTTGGGAAGAGTTGGTTTTCTAGGAAGACGCTTTCACACACAGTTCAGCCAAGCCATATGAAGAAGTTTGAAGAAGACCATATTAAAACACAGATGCTAAGTCATGATTGTAAACTCTGGGTGCATTCTTCAGTGATAAATAAAATAAATCTCCATGCAAATGTATCTCAATGCTGTATTTTTCAACTGGAATAGTCCATTTTTCTTCAAGATAATCTTAAAAAAAACTAGTTTCTCATGTTTCACATGTGCTTTTACTTAAGAGAAGATGTAAGAGAAGATATTTAAATGTAATCTCCAAACACCTTAGTTTTCTTTTTTTACCCAAAATAATATTTTATACTGATAAACTGAAATCCCACCATAAAAAAAAAAAGTCAGTGTCTTTTTTTTAACATCATAAAATTGTATTGTTCCTGCTAACATAATATATATTTGAGATGCTCAAAGTCTATTTTTTTCCTGAGAAAAATACTGAAATATCTGATGTTTTGAGAAAATGCAAGTGCTAATACAATGATGAGATAAAGAACTTTATATACAGTACCAAAAATAATACGAGAGTGCTTTCCTAACAATCCATGTTTGGAAGCTTATTTCTTTTTACAAGCCACATGCACAGCTGCAGAAATAATGCTCTACATCTATCAACAAATTTGATCAATCTACTTGAAAAATTTCAATAATAATTCACAGAAAATTCAGACAATATCTGCATAACGTGAGGGCTGGAAGAATAGCAAATAAATCACTTTCAAGGACGACACCATGTTCCATTAGCCTGAGTTTGGCTTGACTTTTTAAGTGGCTTTTAAAAATATTTTTGAATTTTTAAACACATTAGAGAAACACCACAATGCATTTCAGACTGTAAGTATGTAAAGTACATTTTTCTGCAGCATAATTGAAACCTAATTAATCTTTTCCCCTGGAGATCTTTTAGAGTTGAGGGTAGTGACTATCATAGGGAGAGGACTCAATAACAAGAGGCATTTTCATTTATAAGTATTTCCTCTGGAGCATCAAAGGAATGTTTGGAAATACGTTGCAACAATTTGACTTAAACGTTTTGACTATGCATTGTGCATGCCATTTAACCTTGTTGGACCTCAATTTCCACATATATGAGAAAAGAAAAATTTACTCAATATGCTCACGTTTTTTACAGAAATTTATTAATTTGTATTTGAGCTATACTTCAGACGTATTATGTAGTATCTCAACTGAAGTTTTCATGAAATCCTGAACACTGCCTTGGGAAATAAGAACAGATTTTTATTTTTTTTTTTTACATTGGCCCTTAAAACAGCACATTCATATGAAAACAATATGTGAAGATATTTTACTAGAAAGATGGGAATTCAAGCAGCTTTTTATTTTTCTCTAGTTCTTAATAATATTATAGATTTATATGAGAACAATTTATGAAGACATTTTATTGAATATTAGAAATTAAAGGATGAAAGTGTCTTTCAGAGAATGAATGAAAAGCCACATTTGTTTGAGAGCAAAAACTGAAGTACAAGCGTAGGACAAGAATATATTTAAATGCCGCTAATGCATTTAGTCCGCTATCAGTTCATTCAGGTTATACATTAGTAGCTAAAATAACAACAGAGATTAAATTCTTACCTTCTAGTTAATTCCTTTCCAAACTACTTCAATAATTCTGTGCTGCATTTGAGTTTTATTGTCACAGAGAAAAGGACTAAGAAATCTCCCTCAGCCTTGTTTTTGCATATGTTATACAAAAGAACAATACAATGTTCTGAACATCTTTTAGTGAAGCCCAGAGAGGCCCAGGTTTTAGATGCATATTTACTCTGAAAATAGTTTTCTGTCAGAAGGGGAAAGGAGGTTATTCAATTGCCTTCCCTTATGGCAGACACAAGTGTAGACCAGGATGTGGTGTATGTATCTGCTACCTGCGAACGCAGACATAATCTTGTCTCCAGAATACAATTATGGAAGACCTTATCCATCAAGCATCTGTCACATTATCACTTATTTTTTTTGTAAATAGCGCTGCAAATCTGAAGATAGAATGATGAAATACATCCTAACTCTTATGATATCTTTCTAACAACATGTAAGCTTCATAATAATAATGGAGGTTGTGTCCGTGTTGAGAAAATAGAAGAATGATATTTCCATCTCATATAGAAAATAACATCACTTAGAAATTTTGAATTGTTTTCTACCTGCTAGTAATTTTTCATTTCCATCATTTAAAATGTTCAGTTTTCTGAGAAGAAGATCTTATTTAAAATTCAGAAATTCATTTTGAACATTTAAATGATTCTCTTTCCTTTGCTCTTAATTTCAGCACTGTGGCATTGTGGTAATACTTCTAACTATAACTTATGGTTTATGTTTTCACACTTTAATATTTTCCACCAAAAGATAATGTTTCCTTTCCCTCTCTCTGCCTCCCCTCAATTATTTTTCAATCATTAATAATTATGGCAAGTGACCCTTCTGTTTATTTTAAAAAGTTGAAAGTGCTTTTATTATTTTCAGTGCTTTCTTAGCCACAAGAAAGCATTTGTAACATGCTAAGTTCACACACAGAAGGCGACCAGCAAAATTTACTTCATATCTGCTTGTGTCTTATTAACTGAAGGACAAAGTTCAGTAGGACAGTCCACAAAAGCAGTTACATGTATTTAAATAACAGGAACTCATAAAATGTATTATGTATATTTTACACATATTCTTATTAAAATAAGCATCTATTTGTTTTAGCATGGCAAATAACAATGTCACACTTGCTAAGACCCAGCTACTTAATTTTCACATCTCTCTAGGTACTCAAGAAGACTAGAGTATTGAAATGACTCTTCTCACATCACATACAACAGTTTCTGCCTCTGTGCTTCCAACTGGTAGGCATCTGCTCTTGGGTAACACTCAAGCAGTAAAGTCTGGTTGGCAGAGCAATACTGCACGTCTCAGAGGCTCTTCCCTGCTTTTTTCCAGTGGTTTTTACACATTCCTGTCTTCAGTGGTTCTCTGAACTTGCTCAACACACCAGCAATTACTAGTGACTCAGTTACTCATCTTAATCAGTACAGTTTTAAATATCTATTCACATCAGAATATTACCTCAATAATTAAAAAGGAAATGATTACAGAACTGTTCCCAAAGATGAAATGACTATATGGAAGAAAGAAAAATTATGGGTACTTAAATTCGTAGGTCATCTCATTACAGCTCCTATTCAGTTCATAGCGAAGTCAATAGTAGGCTTCTGAATAAATTCTGGAACAAATGAATGGGCTTTGGTATGGACATTTTTTTTCCCAGAGATGCTCAAATCTCCATGTATTTCTCTCTAAACAAGGTATTCAGATGAGAATACTTAATTATAGGGCACTGTTTTTTCATTCACATCTTACGTAGCTATGTTTTGCATAACATAGTAAAACTTTTTTTTTGTACAGTTTTATAGTGAACATGCTGTTAAAGATACAAGAAGAGCTAACAAGACTGCCTAGGACTGACAGGTGAGTTCTAGGAAGACAGATTTAATTTTTAATCTTCTCGAGATGGCTAACCAGAAATATAAGGCACTTTACTACATAGGGTTTTTTTCCTCTTTTCTTTTTTTTCCCCATTCCCTCCCCCTCTGCTTTTGTCCCCTTTCCTTTTCCTTTTTTTTTTTCCCCTCCTTTTCTTTTTCATATGCCATCCTGAAATAAACATGTCAAAACTCTGCTTTGCTGACTGTGTCATCAGAGCTTTGCACTTCTCTGACAGGCATTGTGAATCAAAGTTATTTTTTCTCCCAATGTCTACGAGGTCTGCCACCTGAACTGGCATAGTTTATAAGTGCCATCAACTTCTCCTCAGGGCTTACAAGCTATACTTGCTCTTTCAGAAGAATCTGAAAATGTTGTGAACCATAACTATGTTTCTGAGAGAACTTACAAGTTCTGCCATCTGTGCCTGCAGTGCTTTAGAGCATCATAATATGGATATGGAGTTATTTTCATCATGGGGTTTACGATCTCCACCAGCTGCATCAGCAGAGATTGTTAGTGCTGTGAACCACAGCCATTTATCTCTCAGCACAGACGCCTGCATTACTTTTTCATTCTTAATAGTCTGTATCTGCTTGACCCACCATTATATACACGTGTATAATTTTCAGCAAAAGGGGAAGAAAAAAAAAAATCAAACTAATCCTTTACAGCAAATCTTTAATCACTGCAGATCTGCACAGATCTCCAAATATTGACACATTTAACTATGCCCTGTCTAACCCGAGAATTTATTGCAAATACAATTATTGTGATAGCCTTACCAGTTATAACTCTTTATGGATTTTGACAAAGCCCAGCTCTTGCTGCTAAAGCCATTCCTACATTTTGAGAAAGTATGAAAATAAATGTTTTGTAAATTGGAACTTTATTTCTATTTTAATTATGCTGTTCTTTAGCTTATCTTCAGTTTAGACGATAGCATGAAAAAAACTGCCCTTGGGAAATAATCTTTTCTTTTCATTAGATGTCTTGACTGAGTTTTGGCACTTGGCAACACTAGAAACAGCTAGACTAGGTGGAAATTTCTTCACATCCCTAGTCTCCATTCACTGGCCTGGGAAGAAAAGGTCCTGAGTGTTTATGAGCAATCACTGCAAATCCAGATGGGTAAAATGATAGCTACGCGTGTCAGAGAGGGGAGCTTAGAAAAGAGCTCTAACTGCTCCATATGTTGACAGAGAAAGAAGCCACTGGCTCTGAAGCCAAGAAGCTCTGAATGAGGGAAAGAAGGGGAAAAAAGGAAAGTCAGAGGTCTTACCATTGATGTCATTACATGCCAGTTGGATTCCCATATACAATTATAGGAAATATATGGGGCAGGAAAGTGATCCAGTACATTGTCTATAAATTAAAAATTAAAGAACATATGCTTTCACACGACAGCTTTGAAGATACTGGGCTTATCTATCTGTGCATTTTTACAGCTCTGTGTGTATTTGCATGTGTGCATGCTTGCATGTGGGTGCGATCATGTGTGTGTATACACATGGCTGTCCTGAGACAGTTAAATGTAACTTCATTTGTATGACAAAACATAAATATTCTGTGCATACATGCATTTTTTTTTTTTGCAAACTTCCTAGCTGAACCACAAGTGAAGGCATTTTTTCCTGTCACTTGGAAATGTATCTTATACTTCTGAATCTTCAGATCTCACTTCTGGGGCAGTCTGGGCTATTCACAGCTGGCGACACAGATGACCCCAAAGCCCCAACCAGGAATCACCTAGTGATTCCATGGAGGATCTGAATCTGCCTCCTGCAATTCCTGGGCTTCAGACCAAGTGAAGCTTTCCTTTGTAACATAGCTTCTGGAGGTCAATGAGCAGCAGTGTTTTTGGTTGAAGGTAAATCATGTTCAAGGAAGCATGTCTTATTTCCACTGTAAGTGTAGAGATTTTAACGAAAGTATTCAAGACAGTTTTCAAGATTTTAAAGATTTTAACCAAAAATAACGTATATGTTATGTGGATGATGAAGTTATGAAGCAAATGTGAAGTTTCTGTTTGAAACTAGTCTTTTACTTTTTTCTTTGCTGAATATGAATAGAAATCCTCTGATGAATTTTTAGCAGTTGAAATGTAATATCTTAATCATGTAAAGTAGTAGAACCTTCTGAGGTTACCTAGAGCTAATTAACTAATACCTATCTTGTCTTTTCCAAAATTTCTTATATCTTTGGTTCTGTGTTGAAAAACTACATAAGCTAAATTTCATACGAAAGTCAAGTGTTCATAAAGATAACGGGAATATAACTCTTTTAAATGTTAATTATACCATAGTCTACTGAGTCTGGATCCACAGAAGTCATTAGTGCCTGTATCCACATCCTCAAGAAAATTCCAAATTTTAGTCCAATTCCTTGTCTCTAATGAAACAATCAGGTGATTAACATTGTTCCTTGTCTCTAATAACGTTTTATCAATTCTGATACAAATATGTTAACAGATGTGTTTTACAAACCACTTTATTAATGCATTCAGAAATCTCTCTTTGTAGTACTTCTGCTTTCTAAACATCTTTATTTTAAGAAATGGGACTCTAAAATGTATGAAGTGAATTCATTTAAAAATTTGTGTCTGCTTCTTGGAAATAGCTGATATAGAAATTTAATTTAATCTTGGTATTTATAAGCATAAAATGAATCCACATTATCACTGCTCAGGTATCTAAAATTAGGGGACCATTACCATAACAAATTATTTTCATGGATAAGTGAATTTGGCCATTATGTCATTCTTTGGAAACCTACAGACAAATCTATGGGCAAACTGGAGAGAAAACTGAAAATCCCTAAAAAATTTAACTTGGACCTAATCGGCTGTGTCTTGAGCTGCCTGAGTCATTTCCCTGTGTGACTGTACTAATATGAATATGCAGACACTTAGAGGGCTTATTGATCCCCAATACTTAACTGTTAGGTCATATGAATAGCAAATGAAATATGATATAAAATATGCAAAATAATAGTACATTAGCCTAAACAATGCTAATAAATTGCAAAGCTTAGCATGAAATTGAAAATCACTAATGGAGCACTGTGCAGTTTGCTGAAGCAATGAGCAGTCAAAGAATCATACATAATGTAACAGTACAATTGCTAACAGCAGGTTCATAGAAGACAATTTAAACTTATTTTTTATGGAGAAGAGGAATTGATCTTTGAAGCAGTTCCTAAGGAGATCCCACTTAGCCCGAAGAGCATCTTGGGAGTGAGTTCTGGTCTGTCCCTTGCATCAAATACATATTTATGAACTTCCAGAATAAGACTGATTTAAGCTACACTTGAGGTTATGGTTTATGAACTTAAACCAGAAAAGGTAAAAGTAGTAGGCAGTGGAACTAATACCTGAAACTGGTACTGAATTCAATGGCTATGATATTTTTGCAGGGTCCATTGAAAGATAGGTCATTACTAAGAAGTTTTACTTCTTAAAATCCTTGGGAGTTACAAATATGTGAAGCCATGAAATGACAAAATATGAACATGAATGTTTTGCTGCTGAAAAATTATGCACATGTGAAATGGGAAGGTGCGCAGATGGGTCTTTCTGTTGTTGAAATTTGAAGTATTGAATGGCGTAGGCTTTTTGTATTACTGATAGTTTGTGGCTAGATTGCTCCTACACATGCCTCGTCATGTCGTCAATAAACCTGTAGCCACAATTAACTCAACTGCAAGCCAGCTGCTTGACAGTGTAGCAAAGACAAAACTGTAGGATAGGAAGTCCATCATCCCAAGGCACTCAGTGTTGTAAGGGCACGTTGACTGAGGGAGCACAGGGCTGTGGCGGTGGGACACTGTTTAATCACTCCTAACACTGAAAGTGCCGCATCCAGTGTACTACCCAAAGGGAAGAGTCCCAGATTTATATGGATCCTGTTTCTTTTTCTTCTGAACATCCTAGAGGTACCTCTCAGGAAGCTTACTGTACTAAAGCTTTATGCTACAACTCAGCAAGTAGCTTGTGACTTCAGGGAAGCAAATGCAGAGTTACAACACTATAGTCATATCCCCATTCAGGTAAAAGGCTCCAACTCAAACAAAACAAATTTCTTATCACAGTAATTCAGGTGAGGCTGCTTATCTATACCGTTGATACTGCCAAAATGAGATATAGCATGTGCAACTTACACTATTGGACATGAAATATAAATATCTACACAACCTATACAAGAAAAAGAGTGGTAATAACTTAACATAGATATCATACAAGTTTAATGTTTGCTTTGTTCAGCTCTGACCTCTCTACTAGTCAAAACAAACTGATTTTTTATAGCGTAACTGTAAACAGCATTTGTGCTCCTCAAACTGTGGATCAGAACTGCACTGTCAGATAGCTATTAATCTACTCAGCAACAGTAAGACTATTTTTTCAAATGTGAATGATTCTTATTTTTAGCTGATCCTATTCTTTTTACAACCTAAGCTGTCTTTTTTTTTTTTTTTTTTTTTTCTTTAAGACCTATTTTCTTCCTGGATGTCAGCAAAGCACAATTTCACAATTTCCTTGCCTCCTAGATTTTGCATTAAACAACTATGAATTAATGAAAAGTATTCCCTTTCTGCAGTGTTTCTCTCTGATGCTAGTATTCAGCTGTTCATCCTCTGGGATGAACTTCCTATCATACTGTGCAATATTACAAGTGTAACAAGGATGCTAACATTTTCATAAGAGGCTACATCAAAAATTGGCACCTTAGTTAATGATATTTGAATGAAAAAATGCCCCACAGACTTGCAAAAATAATATATTCCCTATTCCTCTCATCAAATAAATAGCTACATTAAAATGAGAGCTGACACTGGAATAGAGCAGTTGGAAAGTGAAAGCAAGCTGAATGCTGCTGGGCATAAGGAGACAGAGAGACTAGAATTAGCAAATGAGGAGCCAAAATCATATTGGGGATCCAGGATGATGCTCTTGTTTGTCATGTAGGATGAAGGGGAAGAAGGAACTGGAATAATCCTGGAAGATAAGGTATTAATTGCTTTATACTGGACAATCCTACTTGTCTTCAATAGAGCAGTGAACTAGCAATGACCTTATGTAGTCCTTTGTGTCCTTTTCCTCCTTCACTACACACTGGAAAAAAAAGAAAAGGAAAATCAAAGTAACATCAAGGAGGGTTGAAAATACGGTTTGGCCAAGTTGCTTTACTCAGAAAATGCAAGGGCACTCCAGAAGTCATGCTGAAGCCAACACTCCCGTGTGTCCTAAGCCTGAGAATCTGTGGTCAGACTGGACCGGCGTTGCAAGACTCTGTAATTAGGTACAGGTATAACCTTTTTGAAAATTGTGATCTCATTCTGACTTAAAATATAAATGAGACAGACTAAGCTAGAGATAATTCTGATTTACCAACTCACTGCCTCTTACTGTTGCAAACCTCACAAGTAATAATCAGTAGGCGTACCATTAAGGCCAACTTTAAGACACAAAGAATGGGAGATAGTTTTTCTTAAATAGTGATTGAAAATACAACTAAACAAGGACCATTCTCTTTCTTTGGAGGAAGTGTGTGGCAATCCATCGAGTTCATTCATAATGTTTAAAAATCATCACTTCTGAGAGCTGAACAAAAACGTAATTCTGATCCATCAGTTTCCTAGACTTCTACAGAAGTCTGCATTCTCAGTACCTCAATTATGAGAGATTTCCCGGAAGAACATGCTTACTAGATCCTGCATTGCAACCCAGAGTATCTGAAATAGTAAAGGAATAGAAAACTGGAAGATCTATATTTCAAGTTCTTGCTAACCTTAGGATGAAAGGCTAATACCAAAAGGACTGGTAAGGTTAGATATGTTACTTTACATTTCCTACAAGTTTTAGTGCAATTTCATAACCTACTGAAAATGTCCAATAACATTGGCTAAGTAACACATTTTGTTACTCAGTCATTTCTAGTTACTTTGCTTTTTCTTCCCTTTGCAGTAGTTTTCATCACAGACGTTATCAGTAGTTACTGGATCACCACAAATCTAAAATTATGGTAGTGGAATAAATCTGGTCAGTCAAGTAATAAAAAGAACCCATTGGGAAAAAAAATCAACAACAATTTAAGTGTAGTGCTCGATTTGTTATTTAGGGAGGACAGGAATCCTGATCCTGATTTTTAAATGTGTAAGTTTCTTCTTCTCAAATCCCAAACTATTTTTGATCCAAATGGTCAGACTCCACCAACAAAAATAATTGCAAGCATATGAAAAATCTCACTTCCATATCTGCTTTCTTCATTCACTCTGTAATGGTGCTACACAAATCTAGTAATACAGTAACAAAATCCCTTGCTTAATTAAATGAGAGGACCCCAAATTGGCAACACATTTTAGCATATACAATGTTCTGCTATAGCAAAAGTGTATATAGAGTATTATAGGTAATGTCTTTTCTCTTATTTCACATATTAATATATGTAATAATAAAAAATGCATGCTATATTATACTTCAAAACACTCTGAGCACTGGGAAAGCTCTGAAGATTATGCATATAGACAAAAATGTCAACTTTTTGAGAACTCAATATATGTACTTGGTACATCCAAACATATGGTAATTAAGTATGACAAATCATACTTCTAATAAGTTTTCTCTATTTATAACCTAATTAATTCCAGTGAAAGGCACCAAATGGACAGCCCTCAAAACCTGAGCCTAGCGTTCTTTATGGTTGAAAAAAGATAGCCCAATTTCCCACCAGCATATATAATTGTTGCTGTTGAACTATTTGCAATGGTAAGACAACAGCATTGCCTGTACACTCCGTTCAGTGCTCAATGTTTCTACCAATAGTGCAAATTAGAGTGCCAATTTTGGCATTAGCTTTTGTGGATATAACAACCTGTCAATTAGGAAGTGAATTAAGCAGTTCACTACACAATAATCATAACAAAACTCTAATTTCCTGCTAAGCTATGCCATTCTCAAACTGGCAAATCAGAGGCAATCTGTCTGGTTTCTAGAGCTATGTGCCATACAGATGCCCGAATTTGTTCATTGGATCACGTATTTGTACTTAACTGCAGTGTTAAAACAGAATATATTCAGATGGTATTACTCTTCTTACCGTTTCACTGGTGTGACACCAATGGCTACAGATAATGAGCAAACACAACATGCAGTAAAGGCAGCAATCAAGACATCCCTTCTTCTTATTAAATAACCTTAGCAATGGATTCTTAAACTTGCCAGTTTCAACTGGCTATAAAATACCTAGAACATGTTTCAAAACAACACCTTTTAAACTTGTAACAAGCAACTTGGAAATGTTTTGGTTATTAGAAGTAGCTGACTTTGACCACTGTTAATGGTATTCTGGAGCCACTTATTACCATAAGAATTGTAATCATCATGACAACAATGATTCTCCTGAAATCTAAAGATGTGAAATTAAGCTAAGAACTGTAAATATGTCCAGCAGTGAAGTCAATAAAAGGTCATTACACTATATACAAATCAGTTCACAGGAAATTAGTAAGGACGCTGTATTCAGAGGATACACAGCTGGAAGGTTTTTATTGTGTCTGTACTCTGAGTTCTTTGGCAATTTTATGAAAAATGAATGATCATAATACTGCATCATACCAAATGTTCTCTAGTTCTCAGGTATCGTATGAAAAAACAACAAAACCACAGCACTTTTTACATTCAAACTATTGAGTTAATTCACTACTATAATTAAAGCTGAAACGTGGGATGGTCTGATAAGTTAACTTATGATGACCAGTGCATGTATGCTTATACATAAATTTAGTCCGCATGGATACTGCTAGGCGATCAGAACAGGATAATTCACTAAAATGTCAGCACTTCGAAAATTATGAAAATAACACTGAATGCAGTGGGGCAGTGCTTCAGTTTAAAGATTTTTATTTACATTGGAGTAAATTTTGCATTTGGTTTCAAGGAAATCCAAAAAGTAAAATGAATAATAAAATACAAAACAGGAGAAGAAAAAGTTTTATAAGCATGATGTACTTTACAGGAGTAGGTATAAATCTACAGAGAATGCCTGATCTGTATTTGTTCTGTCTTTATAGTCTTTTCTTCAGGAGAGACAGGGCAAAAGATGGAGTATTTTATTAAACATAAAATACTGGAACTCAGAATGTGCTTTACAAGCATAAATGACTAGATTCTCCTGACCATAACACTTACAATCTTATTAGACAAAGAAAGACAGCACACTGAAGAGCTTAAATTTGAGATGTTGGTGAGACCATCCTGACAAAGGTTGAAAAAGGAGAGAGACTTATAGGAGAGAGCCTGGCAGAATAAAAATGCAATATGAACATAGCTGGATATAAAGCTCAGATGTAAAGAAGATATATATGAAAAAGAACTACAAAGAATTAGAGGAGAAAGGGAAGTTTTTTTTTTTTTTTTTCTATTTTCAAAACTGAAATATCCTGAATAACAGAAAGATTTAGAAAAATACTGGGAATGGCAGAAACAAGGCAAACAAATGTTATTAAAGCCAGCCAGCATTCAGTATGAACAACACTGTACTGGATTTTATGAACTTGGCAAAACCATGGCTTATTCCTACACTACCTGGCAGTCTCTGTACTATGCTCCCGGAACCAAACCCACTTGTGCAGGCTTTTCAGCAGCAATGCATTTATGGCCCTGTGATAGTGTGCCTTCACTTAATAATGCTCCGCTGATCCTGAACCAGCCGTGCAAGGAAACAATATTTTGTCTCTGATATGGTCAATCTGCCACTCAGATAAACAAATAATTGGGAGTTGACTGAACTTCAATGTCAAAACTCAGAAGAATAAACATAGACATAAACAAGTAAGAAACTAGTGAAGCATATGAAGGAGAAAGGTGATAGAAAGGGAAAAGCAAGAGAAACTACTGACAAAAGCAACATTTTGGGCAGATTGGAGGAAGTAACATGATGGAATTTTAAAATATTGATGTACCATTCAGAATATGTTAATAAGCTTGTAATGGATGAGGTCTGATTTCATATTTTCCTATAAAAATCGTATAAAAATATATAAGCCAGAAAAAGTTAGAATTCTGCTGAGAGTGTTGAAACTTCTTTTTGAAGTTCTTTACTTTTTATGCAAATAACTTATGGGTGAGGGTGAAGTAATAAGTCTTGCAGTCCACAGCCCAATGGCAATGGCCCAATCATTCAACAAGCTGAAAAGAAAGTAAGTACATCTCCTACACTGATATACACTGCAGTGTGGAACACTCTACAGAAGGCAATGGTGATCTCTTGGACTGGAAGATTTCAAATCAGACAACATAAACACTATTGATTAAAAAAAAAATACAAAAAAAAAATTAAAAAGGAATAGAAAAGAAAAAATACAAAAAATAAAAAATAAAAAGGAGAAAAATGTAAATAAGGAAACAAGAACAAAGAAAAAATGAGTTTCCACTACAGCACTAAAGCCTTGAAAAAAAAACACCAGCAATGTAACTGATTGCAAATCACTGTGATTATGGAGGTCTGGTTTACTCACCTAGTTATGCCTTACTGTTACCCTTACTACAATTTTCAGAATTAAATATTTTATTTGTCTTAATTAATAGATTATTATTTTATATATATATGTATATATATTTTTTTTTTCTAAAGGAAAGGTGTCTGCTGTTACTGCAGTAGATGACACCCATTTCTTGTTGAGTTTTTCTGCTGGCACAACATTACAAATTCCACCAAGAATACACAACCTGCACTTAAGTAGGTTGGGGCTGTATTCCTCCAGGAGGGATTCCAGTTCACTTGATTATACACGAAGACACAGTTTTAAAGCTAAGTCTCAACAGAGACAAAAGGGTTTGTAGTGATGATCTACAACGTGGAAGAATCTTTCTACTTTCATTTCAAACATGAGAAAGATATATCACAGAAACCAGCAATGGTTTCAGTTGATTTTATATAGGATTCAGTGAAAGCTGGAAAAATTCAGGGGAAGGTGAAAAGGAAGGTAAAACAAGCCAAATCTCCTAGGAGTGAGGACGGATAGGAGGAAAAAGGTAATTATCATCTTTGAACCCTTAAAGACCTGCCCTGGTTTCTCCAAAACCTTTAATAAAATGGATGCTGTAACCTAGACATAATTGCCATTGACAGTTGCTCACTACTTATTCTGTCTTGTTCTTAGATTCTGTCTGGCAGTTTAATTTTTACCACTGTCAGCTCTGATACTGAGCAGTAATTAACAAAACTCACTTTGATTTGACCTCTAGTGAGGGAGAATGTAACCAATTCTCCTCAGTAGCAGGGGACATGGGCTCACAGATAAGCTTGTGAACTGTCAGCAGTACTAGGATGGACACTGCATTTTGACTTATCTTCAGAGATTTGGAATTATTCTAATGACATGAGCAAAGAGATTAGTTCCATTGTAGGCTAAGCTTTTTGCAAATTAGAGGGATTTCAGAGAAGGAAAAGTATTCAAACACTGGAGAGATCAAAATCTAATTGCACATCCCATACAACTGCATATTTAAATTTTAACTAAAGGCTAATTGTAACTCAGAGGAGCATTAGGCCAGCCTCCCATGATACACATCTTCAACAAAGATCCTTGCAGATAAGAATATATAAGAAAAGGAATGGAAACACTGCGGCCTTGTTTGATCTATGTGGACAGAGGAGCGGCTGAGGAAAGTGCAAGCAAAGCTGTAACTTCTTTCACCTCTTGCACACTAATAGAAGCAAGGGGCTAGCACAAGGGAAAAGTCCATAAGTGGGCTGCAAATGGCATAGTCCATAATACATTGCTGATTCCAGAAAGAAGGACAGTTTAGGAAAAAGAATTGAGACATTTCTCATAATTACTCCCTGCATGAAGTTCCTGAAGAGAAACAAACATGTTCAAAGGTATTTCAGAGCAAAAGGGTAGAAGATGAAATTGATTAAAGGACAAAGAAAAGGAAAACTATACTAATGACATTCTTTGATTGATACTTACATGGACAGAAGCACCTTGTCCTACCACTGCTGGACTCAAGGAGGCTGGTTGCAGAATAAGGTATTGCACTACATTGAGAAGGTGTTTTTTTTTTTTTTTCCCCCCAATGAGATTATGCTACATCACCTGAGACATTTAAACAACACTAAACTAAACATTTAAGGCCCATTTTGGAACTTTGCTATAGCAAAAAGAAGACTATGTAATACAATTTTTCCAGCATGATTTACTACACATAACTCATAGCTTCAGATACTGAATGCATATATTATATATGCATATATTAGTGACTCAAGCTGGTAGATTTTCAGGGGGAAATTAATCTAATTGATGGCTAATCATATTGCTCTTGTTTTGTGAGGTAGTACATACATCACCCACTAGGCAATGAAAAACAGCCTTGAGCAAATTTGACTTATAAGAAGTAGCTGAAAGGAACCCTTTCTTTTCATAGTTGCTTTATATAATAACTATCATGGGGATGTGCCTAAGTTCTATTTATCTACCTTCTCCCTATCCATCAGCAGAAGTTTTGATCAAAACTGATTGAAGAACAAATATTTTATTAAATACTTCTTTTGCTATATGGACTTCACCTGTGTCATTCAGGGGCTTTCAAATATAGCCCTGGTTTCCATGTAACTGTCATCTAAGTCAATATATTTTAGTTGCTGTAAGTCCCTGTTTTTGTGATAAGGATTTCCAGATTAGATTGAGTTAATTTACTTAGAATAAGAAGGTCTTTATGAACAACATATGCACTTTTTTTTTAAAACAGCAAGGACTCATACTACTGTAACAAAGAAGTAACCTAATCTTTGCCCCTGTGTTACTCAAGAAAGAAGTAGATAGTTCCCAGTAGGATTTCATTGTGGAAATCTAGGTTTTACTGCAATACCTTTATTTTAAAATGCATCAATACAGCAGTTATTAAAATGCATCATTCTTCAAAAACACACAAAAGCCATCACTTCAAAAGCCTCTGATTAATATGAGCACAATCAAGGGCATGTGAGATAGCTGCCATTTAGTTCAGCCAAAGCAATCCATGCCAACTGCAATAAACCCATCAAACTGTCATAGAGTCAAGCTGTGAGAAAAAGACTATGGTGATTACATGCAATAGTTTCCTTCAGTGGGTTTATAATTTCAATTTTTGTAACATTTCAAGATTTCCAATACTTAGAGTAGCAATCCTTTAGTATAGAATATTTTCCCTGGGAGTTACTATCAACAACTTAGCCTATTGGTTTTTTTCCCTGTCATTGAATCAAGTATATAAGCTCATCAGACAAGAAATATTGTGGTTACACTTGTATATAAATTATTTAAAGAGATTCAGCCAATCAAAGCAGATATCTAAGCATCTATTTTCTTTGATGTGTGCATATAACTTCCATTAAAAGGCTGTGGTCACAGCCGAAAAGCCTGAAATTGAACCTATAACTAAAATTAAAATTATTTTTTTTCCTCCACCTTGAAACCCTTCTGTCCTTCAGCAATGACTCTATGGACAACAGAAATAGAGAGACCAACTGTGTGTATCCTGAAACACATGGTCAAAGTGAAAAAAAGAATGATTTGCTCATTGGGACGATCGAGAAGCAGAAAGAATGGCATAAGTTTAAGGAAATTGAAGACAAACTATTTAAATTGTCCTTTCAAAAACACTGCATTATTTATGAGAATCCTTCAGGCAGATGGAATGTTGGAACCTCAAGGTGTGTTTTCCTCTTCACGGATATATTTTATGCAGCACAAATGCTGTTGGGAACTTCATCATCATACTGCACAGATATACTGAGTAGCAGGGTATGGAGGGACACAACTTAGTGATTCTCTGCTCTACATAGTTCTTGCTTGGTTTAGGAATATGTTTAAAGAAAAGCCTCTGTCAGATTTCACAGCAAAAAAAAAGAGACTAAGGATGAGAGAGTTTGTGAGTTTTGTTGATATTGCATGTTGCTAGGATTGTTACTCAGATGACTAAAATACTTGTGGTCTCAAATAACCTTGAACACTGGTGGCTATGCAAGACCACTGACCTATGTTTTTGGTGTTAGCACGTTTATTTAAACTTAAAAGTATCAGATTTCCTTTACACTGGGCACTATTCTCTTAACTACTTTTAATATGACTTATTAGCACATTAATCCACGTGCTATTTTATCCAGATAAAAACTACCAGAAGTTATTAATAGGGGTAAGGATTATGAGTTATAATTATTAGGCTCTCCAGTACTTATCTAATTCTATTAGTTTCAAACATTGCCGAACTGCAATAGCAGAGGAAGAAAGGAGTTGTTTCAATTTAGTTCTGGTCAGGTGAGAGAAGGTCAGGCTTGATCGTAGAAAAGAGAAAGAGCTTAAGCCACAACAACATTTACAGTAAGCAGTGGCTTCATTTCATGAAAGCAGTATCTTACAATTCTATAATATTACCATGAAATCAACAATTAGTTGAAAACATAAGAAGTATGATAAGGTTGTCCCTAACATAGTGAAAAAGGGTGAGATAGAAGAGAGAATGTAACACGCATATTCAAGTCCATTCTATCAGGCTTAATATTTTCCATGTACTAATCATCTGCCTACTACTGGACCTTCGTAAATACTACATTAAAGCAATGTTTTTCCTTCATTTGCTTATAGTATCTTTTTTCGTCCCCTTGCTATTATTTTCCTTGCTTATTGAAGTATAAGCAGGATATGACATTTCTACTAATATTCAGAAAGATGTGTAAAACATTACAAAAAGAACCTGTGAGATAATTCTTTCTGTGTGGGATGAGAAATATGGTAAAGAGTTCTTAAAAACATGCTTTAAATTGACCTTTGAATCTTGTTCAAGTTTCTGTCTTGTATTTTTAATTTGTGATAACTGTTTTCTCCTCTGTTTATCAGCTTTCTTAAGAGTTTCACACATTCAAAACATTAATCACTCTGATTCTGTTATTGCTGTGATCATTTTGCAGAGTGTCATTATACAATATTGTTTAACATTTACACTGATTGATGAGAAACACTGTGTAATAATTTAAAGAAGACTAATTAGAATTTCCATGCTCTTTCTCTTACCTTTCCCCTGTCCCTCATACTACATTTTAATGATAATTTCCAGTTGGCTGCTTTCTTGGGGAATGTCTCTTTCTACTAGTTAATGTAAAAATTGAAAATGCGAACTTTACTTTCTAAAGGATTAATAAAACAACAAAGAGCCAAATAATGTGTGTTCAGAAACTGGTATATGCTAAGCTTATGGTAAATAAGCTTTGATGTTCTGTAATATGAATATACAACTTTTTCTAGTTTCTTAATATTTTAAAGCAATTCCACTCCAGACTGGCTTAACATGAAAACATTTATTTAAAACTATATCAATCAGAATTTAAGTGGAAGAATTATAAAAGTGATTTTTACCCCATCAAAGAATTGTGATATGATAAAGTTTGCTTCCTATTTTGTTTTCTGATCTTAACATGTAAATAATTTTTCTGCAATGCAGCTACTTTAGTTCTCAGTTTTTTTTCCACACAATATATTAATTTTTAACATATATTCAATATTTTTTAAATATTCCCCTTTTCCATATGTCTCTAAAATAAAAAGCAACGTCACTTAACATTTACAGAAAACATATAGCAGTAGATGTAATTTACAGATAAGTGTTCTTATTAACTCTGTTTTATAAGCTGACCGAAGTAAGATTTGACTCATTTTTTAATTTGTGATGCAGAAATTCTGGAAACTGAAAGTACAAAAATACTCCACAAAGAGTGGCTAATTGGCATAATGTATTCAGATACTATATGTGCTGTCATGTAATAATAACCATATACAATGCTTTCTATACAGTGTGGCAGAATTCACTTTGGCAAGTTAGTACATCTGTTTTAAGAGTCTGGAGTTTTTGCTGATAAAGCTTGTTCTGTCTCCTACATGGAAAACAACAAAGATGAAGGAAAAATGAAAATCTACGATTTGAAAAAACTAAATTATCTGCAAAGAAAGCTGCTGTCTTTTTCTTACTCTCACAAAAAATGTGCAGTGGCATGAGTTTTACACCGCTGAAGGATGTAATCCATTTGTTGTGTCTGTTCAGTGTCTCCTTTATATATATATGTATATATAATATGTGTGTGTGTGTGTGTGTATGTATATGTATATGTATGTATATATGTGTGTGTGTGTGTGTGTCTATTTTAAAGTAAGGATGGTTAAATTTATGTGACTATTTGCATAAAATAGGCATTCTGTTACTTTCTCATGAAGATTTTTTTAAAACTTTCTTTGACAGGAACACCAGGTGTAAGAAATTTTCAAAAGGCCATCTATAAAGAGCATCTATAAACAAATATGCTAAATTCTACTTATGAAATACACGCTGATGTCAAGAAAATCCTTCCAGTTTAGTATCCCCACTTCATCAATTGATATGATTCACACACTGGTTTGTTTCATCAAGTTTCCACACTACTTGCTCAGAATTTCCTAACAGGAATTTGTTGTAGGAAATACAAAGTGGAATTTTCCAACAGCTTTGCCATTCCTTAATAATTCAACTTTACACTAAGCAAAAGAAAACAGGGTGCTTTTTTACCAAATCATATATACCAAGTTCTTAATAGGAATGCATTCAGTTCTTCACATTATGCGTGTATGACAGCAAGCAGCGGAAGGCAGTGAGGAGAGAGGCCTCTGGCCACAGAGGAATGGAGCTGACAACATGCAGAGAGTTCTAATTCTGCCTGATTAATATTCCTATAAGTTTGGTTTCATATAATCAAAGTGTCTAAATGATGTTTTTTTAATTATGAAAGGCAAGAAAAAACATGCCATGCCATACCATATTGTGGAAACAGTTAATTATGTACCAAAAGCAACTAACTTCCTCCAAATGAACTGCAGATGATTGCTACACCTTCCAAACCATTAAGAAGATCAATCCCTTTCATATTTGCTTCAGATCTGCTGGTAAAGAACAGTACAAGCAGTTTTGTCAAATGTCTTATTTCCTTTCACCAGAATCAGAGTTTGCCTTTTATGGCAAAATTGGACTGCCTTGGCTAACCTGCCCAGGGCCTGGCCCAGCAGGCAGAGAGAGAGAACTTCTGCCCCTGGCTGTGCTGACTGAGCATGGTACTGGAGCAGAACTGACCTCAGAACCAGGGATCTGTGACCAACTTTCTGTCCATCCAAATGAAAGGGATTATGTGACACGGATGCTAATGATGGTAGGGAACTGGGCTCAATGGCAGGAAGCTAAAGATTTGGCTACCCAACAGGACCTACGTCTGTCTGTCTTTAGACAGCAAGAAGAAGCTATTAAAAGCACACCTATGAAAACATTTTGTGTGATATAGGTATAATTAAAGAATCATGGAATGGTTTGGGCTGGAAGGGACATTTAAAATCATCTAGTTCCAACCCCCTGCTATAGGCAGGGACACCTCCTGCTAGATCAGGAAGCCCAAAGCCCCATACAGTCTGGCCTATTATGCATTCAATAAATGATTATAGCTGCTATCCTACAATGAACTGCATAAAGACACGTCTCTGTGCATTTTTTGCCCATAAAAAGCTGTCTTTATCACACTCATTGCAAAACCCAAGACCAAGTTTGTAAATTTCTGACAATTCTATCTTGAATTTTTTTTTTTAATTAGTTAGCTAAAATTAAAACACCTAAAATCTATTTTTACTGAAATTTGTGTGCCATGTTTATTAACTACCTTTACTAAATATGTGCTCCTTCAGTAACATAGAATGAAAATCTGTGGTATAATTTATGCCTGACACAACTTCACTGAACACAGAGTAGAATGCATCTGCTATTCTGCGTACGTACAAGACATAAGGGGTTGTAGTAGTTTAAAGAAACCAGAAAATTCAATGGAAATACAGATCATCTTGTTCTATTTGCCGATAGTGCCACAGGAATGCAAGCAAAGCAAACACAACTATATTTAGTATAATTGTGCAGCCTGGAACACTTACAGAAAGGAAGTAAAACACTATCCATTACTAAAGAGATGTATGTTTTTTCGGCTTCCTCTTTAGATTATCAAATTTCCTTTGACAAAAAGGTGCTACCAGTTCTGAGAGCAACAGAACAACATGGAAAGAAGGCACCTGTGGCAGCTGTACCCTGCCTGAGAGGCCCCATGCTGCTCGTCATGACTTGGCCTGCTGCTTCTGATCTGAATTGTGTGGAAATAGGTGGAACTTTTGTACTGCAGCCAGCTTAGCAGGGATGTCAGCCAGTCAATAAAAAATAATAATAATAAAAAAATAAATAAAAAATAATAATAATAAAAAAAAAACCTTGGCTGAAGTTACAGTGGATCCTCTCCAATATAACCTTCATGAAGCACAGTGATAACAACTTGCTTTTGCTTGTGCAAGTTGAATTTACTTTATGCACAGCAGGCTTACTAGGATTGGTACTAGTACCAGTAAAAGTAGATGGGATGCAA
The DNA here is from genome assembly GCA_016647715.1 of Pavo muticus. Lineage (NCBI taxonomy): Eukaryota > Metazoa > Chordata > Aves > Galliformes > Phasianidae > Pavo > Pavo muticus. Next base: position 1,642,330 of record JACDJE010000102.1, on the reverse strand, counting down.
TCAGGGAGTTAAAATCAAACAGGTCTGAAAGACTTATTATTTCTTCTCTGTATTAAGGGATAATCTGGAAATACCATTCTATCCCCTTCAGTAGTTCCTATGAAAGTGGTTTGGATATGTGAGCAGAGAAAAAATGAATAGGTGCACAAACGTATGTTGTCCTCCAAATGAGCGCTAACAACTGTATTGCCACAACGCTTAGCCAAAAACAAAATACAATTTGGGAGCTTCGCTGTTTCTGCAAGCTTTTCCTGGCACACCAAATTTTTATCTTCATCTCTTTCTGATCTGTATTACAGAGCAAAACAATTGTTCAGGTTTTGTTCCACAGCATTACTTCCCAGTGATATCTCTGCCTGCTAGCAAGAGTGCAGAATATAGATTACAGCCTTTCTTCATAACCTACGTTTGATACAACATTTTCATTGCCTAAAATTTAAATACAATAGAAACACTGCCCAAAATAATGACAACAATCCTCATACAACTTTGTGCAACAACAATAAATAAATAAAACCCACCAATTAATAACAGATATAATCACACACAGAGCAAAGATGATAAACGTTTTTAGTAGATTTTGTTTCAAGAATTTGGTTACCACAGCTTAAGCAACAGCGATTTTATCAAGCTAGTAGAAAAAAAAAAAAGAAAAAGGAAAATTTGCATTGGTTTAAAACAGGGTTGAGACTCCCATCTTTTTTTTTAGATACCCCTTATATTTCATTAAAAGCATTTTAATGGTAATCCACTAAGATCTGCATAAATTAAAATCTAGTTTGAATCAGTACTTTATTTTCATGAAAATTCATGCTATAAAAGAATTTACTGTTTAATAATTCTTAAAATACATGCAGAAGTGCAGTTATAAAACAGACCTCCTATAACCAAAAGATTCAGTCTTAGCAGTATATATATCTTCCATTATATTGACTATTCAATTTCAAGGATGTGTGTGAATTATGATTATGTAATATGTGGGCTTTGCCAGTATACAGATCAACATTTTAGATCACACATACAGCTGTCATCCACTTCCATAGAGGATTAATGACTCTACAGAGTCATAGAGAACAGCAGTGATTCAGTGACCACAATAAACATTTTGGTCCAACCAAGGAACATTTCTTTTTTCTTGTTGCCTCTAGAGGAGATCTTTAGAAAATATACCAAATTATTAGAGGACAGACATAAAACGAATGATTCCAAATGTGTGTACACTCCTGCAGGAGAAAAGACTAAACTGCATTTAGTTTATAACATTGAGTACTAAAACCCTGTGTGGGTATTTTTCTGTTATTTCTAATAAACAGTGCAAAGCTTTGTGACTATCTGTTCATAGCCACACTGTGAACAAATCAGAATTATATTAAAGGTCCTCTTCTTTCTGGAGCTAATGGTTTTCAGTAGTAAAATTGGCGTTATGTATGTTTGTTTCATATTTAGAACTGTATATTATATTTTCTTAATATAGCTACAAGTATATTTTGAGGTTGTTTTGATTTTGGTGCATAACTATCTTTGGCCAGCAGTTTTGCAAAATCTTTTGGAAAAAATGCAGCTTCAAAAAGAAAAAAAAGAAAAAAAAAAGGAACACAGATAAAATGTTTTTCTCCAGATGGTAGATATCAAAGATCCATTCATAATATTAAAAAGTTTCAGAAACACATTTAAAACATCATATGGTATGTGTTTCAATTGCCACATTTAGGAGCATTTGTCCTCAAATGGAGGAGGGAAAAATGCTTTACATTTATATTGTAGCAAAAGGCAGAGTGTATATGTACTGATCTCTGGAACTCTCAGCAGCAAACAATCATTGACATAAGTTTGATATTCAGTTAAAAAACAACAACAAACTGCTATTTATTTCTGTGGCTAATAGGAATGTTTTCCAAGTATCTAAAAACAATAGTTCTGAACATGAAGCAATTGCTGAGAGCGGCTAGAGGCTTTCACCTGTTTCATCTCTACCTGTTCACTGTAACCTGCCACTGCAGCAGCAGTTAGCTGTCCTGCATGATGCTGAAGAGACTAACAATCTGATACATACCTGTAAATTAACCTGACAGCATGACAAATAGTCAGAAAACTGAAAGGTTCTTAGATTATGCCTTGATTTTAAGAGCTTGAACTAGTTTTTTAGAGGTTTTAAAGATTGATTAATTGACTGATCAGCCAATTGATCAACTGATTTATTGGCAACAAACAACATTATTAAAATCCCATGCTTTTTTAGACAGGTGACTTTCTTCTATCACTTACTAGAAATGTGCAAAACAACCACAACTTCACGCTATATCTCCAAATTCACACAGTTCATCATTTCTTTTGCACTCTACCTGATATGGTGTGAAGATTCTTCAGGTTCTCTCTTTGTTAGACTCTATAGAGAAAGTAATCATTTGAGCCACTCATGTGATAAACCAGCACTTGAAAGACTCAAATGTCAAGTTGTTTTCATCATATCGACAGCAGGTCTTAGACTTATCTTTCCTTGGTTTATGCTACTACTTTGCTTTTACTTTGCTGCAAAATGTGGAATTGCCTTGTATATGCTAATGTAAACTGTCTTGCCCATTAGTTCTCCAATTTCATCTATATTACCCTTCACCTGTTAGTGAACAAGGCAATGGCGCATATTATTCTCCCCTCGATGCACATCCCATTAGACTTCAGTGGAGAATACACCCCCCTTGTGTGTAACCAAGATGAGATTCATAGAGATTTCCATTTGTGTTTACAAAAGCGTTTTTTCCTTTCTATATAATCTGTGCATTTTACATTCATATAAGACCTATACACCCAGAGTTTGGATATGATCCCAACTTCTCCTAAGCTCAGAGACATATGCATCCAGAATTATGGCTATGTTCCACCAGTAGTTCACTCTAGAATATCCAGCATTTCTTCTTGTGACGTATAAGGATTTGCAAGCACTACCAAGTACTTATCAGAGGCATTTTGCACCAAATCGGCACTGGGTGATCACCTTGCTTTTAACAGGCAACGTATTTCCAAACACAAACTTTTATTAAAGAATACTTGCAACACACAAATTTCTCTGTCTGTATTGAGAACATAAATATTATATATAAATATATTTTTGTATGTATTTTCATTCCTATAAAGGTATGTGATTTAAATTACTTAGCATTCTGATGAGTTCAATTACAGCTGATGAGGCAGTGCTATACTCTAAATACCGCTGTGAATTAGCACTACATGCTTCCAAAATACCTTAATGTTATGTAATCAGAAAAACAATTACACATCAAAATGGATAGAAAACATTTAGCAGTGACATTACATGTAAGTTCTGTTCTTCCACGGCACAAGGTACTATAAATATTATCTATATTTACATATACATATGAAAGTCAGTGCTATGAAGAGATAAAGCTGTAATTTTACTGTGGACTGCCTCTAAAAAACAAGAACCTATTACAATGTGCTACATTTTCAGTGTCATGCCAAAACTTAGAAATTGTTATCTACAAACCTCTGATACGAACAGAATTGTGATCAGTTTTTTTCTGTAGTTGGACACTAGAAGTCACAGTAAATTTTCTGTCCTCCTTCTACAATTCTCTTGTTAAAATATTTAGGTGGCTCCCAGGGGAAATGCTATACTATGGATAATTTGAACCTGTTTACATTAGGAAGTAAAATAACGCTCTTTGTATGCTATTAGTCACAAAGATTTCCTAGCCTCATCCTGTCACTTCCCCACAGGGGTTCCTGGTGCCATTCTTGAACACACAATACCCAGCTCTGTTGAATGGCTACAGGGACTCCTTGTTTAATCCTTTTTCATCTTTGCTTAAAACCTGAATATAGAAAACATGCTGTAGTCGCAAGTGTAGAGGGACTATATACATCCATAAAGTAATCTATAGTCTCAATTTAATGTTCAGAAAATATTCAATCATTAAGTCGCCTCCCATAAATTACATAAATTTCATCATCTTTGTAAGAGCACATTTTGGGCAACCAGAGTGCTACAAAATTGCCACCTCCCAAAAAATATGCTTATAACTTGGATTTATAATCTAACATGTTTCACCGAAAACTGATTCCAAATATGTGGTCAGTATTAATGCAATTCACTGATCAAACCTTGTAGATGATCTTACAAATAAATAAAACTCAAACAAAAAAGGTTAACAAACAATCTAAGAGTGTATTCACTTTGAGTTGCAGTACTCTAGTCCAAATCCTTCTGAAAAATGTCATAATCTGGGGATTTTATTTTTTAGTAAAGCCATAAACATTCTGGCTAGACATTTTCTTCAGCTTTACTGATAAATTGATGCGTAATGAAAAATGTCAACAAACTACATGCCATTTGAATGAAGCTTAGAGATTGTTTCTCAGCATTTGGACAGAATACTTTCTTCAGGCTTACAAGCATTAGGAATCTGCAAACACAGTTCTGAAATATCTAATGAGGTCTCAGTGACCTAGAAAATGCAGTGTACGGAAAGCAGCTTGAATACCAAGGTTTGTTTAGAGAGTAGCAAATAACTATACTCACAAGAAGTTAAGCATGGATATATTCATGTGTATGAAAGAAGGGAATACCTGCTCTTTCAATTAACATTAACAGGGTTGATAGGAATTAGAAACGCAAAGTGAAAAAATGAGTCTCACAACAGTTATTATATTTGTAAATTCCCAGCACGCTTTTTTCAGTGATTAAGCGAGAATGAGAATTTCATGCTTCATTTTAAAAAAGCGGATAGCCTGATCTTCAAAGAGAGAAAAAGAAGGATAGCAAAAGATGGAGGAAAGAGACAAGCTCAGGGTATATCTGCACACACGTAGGCAGTCAGGCCATGGGTATGCGCAGCCTGAAGATCAAGGTGCCTGTATGTGAGAAAACTCTGAGAAAGTCTGTAGTAATGTAGTGCAAAGCTCTCCATTCCAAAGACCAAGTAAGCTGCTATTTTAAAAGTTATAGAAGTTATTTCTAGCTACATCTCTTTTTGATTAATAAAGTTTCCCTAGAAAGCTGTACAGCGTCCCCAAATGAGACATCATATGACTTTTTTTTTTTCATTTGTTTTTCTGGAATCAGACCAAGGAGTTTTTCAGAACTACTCATGTAGATCATATAATTTAGTTTATGAAAATAGTGAACTGGTTAGGAAGACAACTGTAGACAAACTGACTAATACAGCTGGGAAATAAAAAAAGTCTGAATTTAGAGTGCAGACAGAGGACTCCAGACAGAATGTGCAACCTAATAACAGCAATTCTTTGGGGAGTTCATGTAAAACTATAGATCTGAATGTTTGTTTACCCACCTGCTTTTACAGGCATAGATGAGTTTAATTTGAAGAATATTATTCATTCTCTGTTGTCTAGAAAGTGGAGGATCCATTGCTAGAGAGAGCAAAGCAAATGCTAGAGCCTAACAAGCTCACACTGGAACTGTAAGCGGGATTTTAGCTCCTGTCAATTCATTGAAGACATATAGACAGTGACAACTCTTTTCATCTCCAACAGGAGTATGTCTGCTAGAGGTTAGCAACTTTCCCATTTGGACCTAAATTAAATCCTGTACTTTCCAGACAGGATTAAACTATTAAAGATAGGCACAATATATGACCTTCCTTGGCTGAACAAACTAAGAGCATTCACAGCTTCATGTGCCTATGTTCTGAGAGATGGTTATGGAGAATTAAAAGTGATGTATATAGGCAGCACAGCAAACACTACATATAACAATTATCATCTGTCCAGAAAAGGAATTCACGTTGGCAGCAGCTTGAAAGATAACAATTTAGACAATTGACCCAAGTATTCAGCTGCTAGAATTTTGTATGCGTAACTTTACATTTTGTCCCAAAATTACAACAAGCAAGACCACACCACCAGTTCTTCTAGTCAATTACGCTGCGTTTGGCAGTGGCCCATGCAGATAGAAAGCTATGAGAATGGCATACCTTCTGTATGCTGAAAAGATATACTTTTTTTTTTTTTTTAACTCTTCAGCCAATACTACTTCGAGAAGCAGAAACAGAAGTATTTGCTCTTTGAAACAGGTTTCATAAACTTGTAGTTTGTGGGTGTCTTGTACCCACAAAAGTACATTATACGAATTTCAATTCTGGGGGCCGAAAGCACACAGTCAAAGAATCCTACCTAAGAAACTGTAACAGTGGAAAAATGCCACTTAGCTCTTGATTTCAAACAATCAGAAGACGATTATTTGATGTCAGAAACTCAGACAGACCAATGCAAAACACCTCTGCACATATCCTGCCTCTTGAAGTTAAGCGTCAACCTTATAGCAGCGGTGTAAATCTTTTCATATCTTTCATAGTCTGCATGGAACCAGGAAAGCAGCATATTCTTCACATCTTTGGAGATCACAAAAACCTGTCAGCAACAGTCAAAGGATCACAGACATTTATGCATCTTGCCCACCGTCACTAGAGCCTTCGAATCCACCTTGCACGATCACAATGACCATAATAGTACCCATCACAGAAGCTATTCTCCTCAATTGTACAGGCACAGTGAAACCATGGGGCCAAAGCCGAGCCTTGAAATGGCTGTAAAATTGCAATCGATGAGAAATGTTTGTGCCATAATTTAACAACGAAGGAAGGAATGGCTGCCCTGGCGTCAAGACAGCATGTGTACACTATTACTACTAAAACATCTCACCTGGAGAACTGAAATGCTCCCTTTGTTAGACAACATGCTGCATGAACTATTCTGATATTTTTCTGTCACTGGGGATCTTTCACTGAAGTAACAGATCAGACTTTAAAACTTTCTAGTTAAAGACAAAAATCAGGAATGTTTTTGTGGGAAACAAATTTATTCCGGTACAGATTAAAATATTTCTCCTGGTAGAGAATTGAAAAATAAAAATAACACTGTTATTATAACCACAGTCAGCATAAATTATGGAAAATGATGCTGCAATATGTCCAATATATGCTTCCCACTGTGAGACAGTATCCTCCTTAATCTTGAAGATTTCAAGAACTATGTTTTCCAGACATTTCAGGAATAAATATGAGGACATTTATTGAAAAGAAGCTACAGAGGGCAACTAAGAGAATCAAATCTCTGCAGACAAGAGGGAAATTATAGTATGGAAATGATTTAAAGATACCACATTGATAAAAGAAACAAAATAGGTGTATATTACCAATCAAAAAAAGGTTAAGGAGGTTATTACAAGGAAGAGAGTGCTGTTCACGTATTTGAGATCCTATTCAAAAGAAGAAATGGAAAGAACAACAAACTCTGGCAGATTAAATCTGAAAGCATCACCAAAAAGTCTACAAAAGAAGTCTGAAGAACAACTAGTAAGATAAATAAGTAATAATAACAAATCTTCCTTGTAATTTATCAGGAGAAAGACACTGGAGATTCTGTAGTGTCAATTGATGAGTGGAGTACGTAAGGATTTCTCAGACAACCTAAGGTCATTCCAGAGAAACTAAATCTTTTCCTGCATTCATTGTGGAAGAAACTAGGAACAGTCCCTTCCCAACCCCTATCTGACAGAATCATAATATGATATGACGTTAAAGGAATTAGAGAACTTATTACAGAATACACTGACAAAAATGAATGGCAGTAAACAGCTAGGACTAGATGGTACGCACCCAGAGTTTCTTAAAAGAAGCAGAGATGAATTGCCTGCGCTTAGTGATGGTGTGCTATTTTTTATATTTATACTATTAGTGATGATGAGATCTTAGTGATGATTAGATCTTTTTCTTAAATCTACCTTAGTGCCGGAGGATAGGAGGGAAGTGAGGAGAAATCTGAGGAACTGCATAGCTGTAAGCTTGATGTCTGTGCTAGGCAAATAAAGATTCTGATGAATGGTATCATGAATAAATGTCTGAGGAGGAACTAATAAATAAGTTCTTAGGACATATTATTTTTTCAAAGACAAATTGTGCCTTCCTTTAAAATGCACTCATGCTTTCTGGGAGAATTATGAAGCATATGCATAATCAAGAGGTATAGGGTGGTCCAGATGAGACAATGAACATTGATTTCCAAATAGTTTTTGAGAAAAATCCATTATTGAAGGCTACATTAAGGTCCAGCAGCACTCTGAAAGTAAGTCAAGTATTAGGAACATAACATAAAATCACTGATCATCACTGTACCATTTTCATTGTTCCCTAAGCATGTTGTTTTGCCATAGCTTGAATACTGTGTCTATCTCCCAGACTCAAAAATCTCAAAAAGAATCAGAGTAGTGCTACAAGAGTGCATACAAAAGCATAAAAACACTGCTTTATGAAGAAGAACAACATAGGCCAAGGTACATCTGTGTTAACAGATGTATTTGTGTGGATTTCTAAGTCCACAAAATCAAAAGAAGGGTTGAGATGGCGGATAGGGAGTGACCATTCTCTCTTACAATACCATAAGCAGGGAGTAGTAATGAAACCAAGAGCTAAATTCCAAAGAAAAGGAGAAGATATTTGTGGAGTTCCTTGCCAAGGAAGGCCATAACTATTTAAAGTCTATGTGGATTTAAAAGTGGAAAGGAGAGACACAAGAAAGATCCATCAAAAACAACTATACCCATCTTCCTGTGATTCTAAGCTTAAAATAGTTGGTACCTGGGATAATGCTAGAGGAAGTATCATATGTCTGCATAGCTCTTCACTGTGTAAGCATGCATGGCGACTCCTGCTGATGACTATCATGCCTACATCATCATGACTAGGTTAGATGGAACTATTGTCTGAACTGCTATGGTCATTTCTACGTTCTAATTTCAGTGACTTCCAGTTTCACTGTTTCTTTTAACTTGATTCTCCAGTTTGAGATGTAAAATATAAATCTCTGATTTCTTGTACATGTAAATAGTTGTATTTAATGGTAAGTATTTTCATTAGTTAAGTATGTATTATGATTATTTGATATGCCAAATTCTTCTTGGTTCTTTACCCCCTTGGACAGCTGCATAAGCTTTCCAATTGCTTGCACAGCTCAGCTACTACAATTGTACAAATATTATCCATTTGATTTTATGTAAGTTTTAAAAAGTAATTGCCAAACAGTGATCATGCTTTGATTAAATAAATATTGCTATTTGGTCACTAGTGCGGACATAATTTAATTTTGTCATGAATAAATTGTTTCCATATCTGTCATCCTAACTCTGATTTAAACAGTGGATAAATTTGCTGAAAAGATATCCTATTTTGCAAATTTGACATCAATAAGCTGTTTCATGAGTGTATTTGACATTATTTCTAAGATCTTTTTATGCCAATCACATTTACTCTAAACTGCTTATTACTTTATTCCAGAAAATGGCAACATGTATTTATTTGCTTTTTTGCTTTAGAATCAGCAGGCTTTCACTTGCTTTGTTAATCAGACTGAACCTTGAGGATTATAGCTACCAGTTTAAAGTTTGCGTAATTGATACTACTCAGAAAAAGAACTTAGTAATGCAGTTACATTTACATCTTTGATGAGTTGCTTTTTAATGAGCTTTATGTTTGGAAAGGTAGGATTTATTTGGTCCTTTTTCACTGCAAGCAATATATCTAACATTATTATGAATCCTTTTGAAATGTTATTTGTTATGCACATACTACAAATGAAATGCCAGTTTTAGGACTCAAAGGCAACACATTCAGCAGCTGATTGTTCAGGAAAGTTGCTAAATCATCTCTAACTTAAAAGTCAGAGCTAAACCATTTTCCTCTCAGCTTGGAAGAATGGTTATCAGCACCAAAATGCAAAGAGAAAAGAGATGAGTTTTTTCAGACATTTCTTCTTGTGAGAGACCCATCAAGGGTGCTTTTACTTTCTCCCACATTCCCTGCAATTTATAGAGGCAGTTGCTAAAACACCAGCAGGGGTAAAAAAAAAAAAAAAAAAAAAATGCATAAAATAGAAGAAACTATGCTATATCTCAAACTAATGAATGAGGCCCCACAGAGTAGATCTGTAAAGTGCACATCTTCCAATCTCATTTTAACCAAATCCAGTTTGTGGGCTGTGTGACTGCTCTGCAACATAAAGCAAAGCATTTTGTAACTTGCACGAATGAGATAAACTGAGAGTCCCAAGCAGCATCAGAGACTAAACTCACGCACATAGTAAAAATATTTGTCTTCTTAATCAAATGGATTCCTCACTGCTAGCTATGTATTTTGCCAGAAAGTTGGATGTACGGCAAGGACCTATTGCTTCTTTTGATCCAGTTGCATAAAGAACTTTACTCTTAGGGCTTCCATAGAGATGTCCTTCAGTATCTCCTTTGATACCTCCTTATTAGCCTTAAGTTTAACAGTCTGATGTAACAGAGAACTTTCAATGACCGACCAGTACCTGAATGAATGAGCCATGTTAGTTTTTGTCCCAGTTCTCCTATATAATGCTTACATACTTGCAATCAGCCATGCATTTTGCTGTCTACTTCATTATGATCAGACTACAGAAGAAAGTAACAGCTTACACCCAGCACCTTCACCAGAAAGAGGATAATATTAGAGACGTAAGTCCAAGCAGAAAGTTGTAAAGGAAAAATAACAAAATTTCTGGATTCTCGTCCTCTCCCCTGACCTATGGTAAACCAAAAAATCCTTGAGCTAAGCTGCTATTTCTTCACATTATGCATGGAAAATCTTTCCCACTAATCTATTAGTTCAGCAAATAGGAAGAGGGAGATGGGTAGAGGCTTTTTTTACATTCACTAATAGCAGAGATCATGTGAGAATGCTGCAAGCTGCAAGTCTCAAATATACTATCGAATACGGAGCACCATAGATGTTAATTTTCCCAGATCTCAGCACTACAAAGGAAATGAAAAGTAAAGTGAAAAGCATTAGGCAGGACTTTATAATGGAAGGAATTGAGGCAGCAGTACTATTCATTGCTAAGCTCCTGGTTATTTTTAAAGGAAAGGCTTATATCTTCTGAGACCTAAAAGCAGCCTGCAGCCTGCTGGAAAGAATGAAGGGAGATAACAAAGTCCAGACAGGATATTTTGATTGGCAGCATGCAAGGCTTGCCCACTAGTACTGAAATCATAACCAATATTTCCTATTAAGCTATACAGAAAAATACTAGACTTGTCTATATAAGTTTTAGAAGCTTGAACATGTTAAGAACAAATGTGATTTATAATCAGTGTGGTGTTTGCTCTTTTTATTAGGATGAAGGACATCTCTGTCAAGTGTTCATCAAGTTACCTGCTCTATCCTTAAATCTCAGTGCTGAAGTATTTTATCTGACTCATCTTGGGGTTATGAGCTAACATATTCAATTCCAATATGAAAATATTTACGATGATACAAAGTATTTTCAGAAGCAGAAGAGATGTCTTATGTTTCAAGATAATAAAAAAGGGAAAAAGATATTAAACTCAAATTTTTGCTCTGTTAGGCCCTGTCTAGACCAGAATTACCATAATTCAAATAAGTTGAGAGTTAACAAATCACATTAGTAGGTGCGAATGCAACACAATTCTCCACAGACACTTCCATGCCACTGCAATGGACATGAATAGTTATCCTGGTGCCATATTTTCACTTCCATAAAATATCTCATAGCACTAGCTTCCTGAATAATCTGGTTTACTTTTGCTAATTTTAGACATCTATGCATTATTTCAAGTCCACATAGCTTTCTATTTTTCTTAGTTGCACACTGAACTTTGCACAGCTTTCGCCGCATGCTGTAACTCAGGATTTCACACTATGATAAAAAACCTCCACATACAAATAAAAAAATGGATGGAAATGGATGGAAAACAAAGAGAACAGAAGTACTGCCTGTTCAGTTAAATGTAATATTTTGAGATATCTATACATTTTGTGAACAGTGACTCCAAGTATCACAATTGAGTTTGCATCTTTTTTTCTTTTTTTTTTTTTTTTTGTCTTGTGCAGCCATAAGCATAGGTTTGCCACAGTTTCTTGTTTACTTTAGAAAATGTGCACTTCAAAAATGGAAAGAGACACACATCAGCCAAAGCACAATTATAATGTATATTGGAAATGGCCTCTTCCTATAAAACCTTTGAGAATCTATAAGTGGGAATAAGTTTTTTTCAGCAGCATGTTACAGATGAAAGCACAATCACTAAGGGGAGCACAGGCTACAAATTACTAGATTTTTCTCCAATACAATGGGCTTTTCAGTTATCTTCCCAAGTGAGCTTACAGAAAGGCATGGCTGCCAGTTTGCCAACTTACAAAGGGATGAAATAAATCTCCAGTATCATTATTATAGGTCAATGGAATATAAGCCAAAAGCAACACAGTATTTAGGAAATGGATGTTGATAATAAAAGACCCACTCTAATTTCCTGTGGAGTTCTTAAATTAGCTCATCCCATATGCATACTGGTTCAAACTGATAATTCTGCAAGATAGGCACTTTTCTGTACCTCATTGTAAGTAGCTGATTTTGTTCTCATGGAACAAAAACTGTGTGAAGTTGATGTTAAAGTTGTTGACTTAAGCTACCAGGAAGTGCAGCTACTTGTTTTTATATCTGTCTTTACTAATTCTTAGATGAACTAAGCTGCAGCACTTCAATGCAGCCATGTTTTAATACAGCCTCAAATACACTCATTAGCATGAAATGGAAAACACACTTTATTCTTAACCGATGTTTATAATTCCTATTAATTCTGATGACAAAATGCCTGCACAGTTTGAGAAAAATTAGCCATGTTTCTATCTGAAAGAAATAACAGTTTGCAGATCAGAGACGCAGTTAAATACAGAGAGCTGCATTAGTATACTTTTTGTAAAATTCTCATTTCCTGCAGCTGAAAGATATTCATTGCCTTCTACTGCCAAAGCTTGGGTCAGCCAAAACATTAAAAAGAAATATATGTGGGAGTAAAGCATTTGTAGCACTTATTTAAAAACAAATAATGTTTGCAAGGCAGATCAGACTGCAGTATTCACGTGGTGTTAGTAACCTCACAGCTACTAGCATCACATACTTTACACAAAATTATTCAGAGAAAATTTTCTTCAATATCTTCAGGCAACAAAGAACATTTCTGGTCATCGTGTGAATTCTGTGTGACTCAAACCCAGGATTTTCTTCTTTGTACTAAGTATGGGAAAGCCTGCTCCTTTGAGAGTTAGAATAGCTTTCGAAGACTTCTGATTTAAATTTCAAACTCTTGATCATAGTCAGGGAGTAAATGTTTTTATCCTGGAATTGAAAATTGGGTTCTTTAGCTCTATACCAAGTGAAAATATTAAGCATTTTGTTGTATCCACTATGTGAGCCAAGTTCCCCACTGTGCCTTCAAATCCACAGTGAATGAACCATATTTGGATCTGCTTATCAGAAGGAGACATTTAGAAAGACAATGAGTCTGTCCTGCTAGACGAGACTCCTGATGCTTTTAGATAGGCCTGCGGTGAACTGCAAAATGGGCCCTAAAATCAGGCTGACATGGTCGCTTAACAAGCTGTTGGCTCAGAGAATTTCTAGTGTCACCCACAGGGCTGATGATGGCAGCCATCATAATTAGAATGCATGAATCAAAAACACCAGGTGAAGATTTTGCCTTGGAAGAAAGAAAAGACAGAAGGAGGGAATTACCATGCCCTTTGACTATTAAGCTGCTGCATGCAGCTGGATCAGTGACCAACAGTGCCTGGTCGGATTATGCTATGGAGATGCTTGCTATAGCCTTATACTTCCCACACCCAAAGGCTGTCAGAGCAAACACTGCCAACGACTTCAAAGAAAGTGTACAAGCGGCTACATGGAAGAGAAAGGTAACCCCACCAAAAAAGAAAAAAGAAAAAAAAAAAACAACTCCAGACTTTTCTTTCAGTTTAGCAAATAATTTCAGTTAGGAATTGGTTTATTTCATTAATTCTAGCCCTCTGAATATGTCCCTAGAAATGCTGAACTCTAATCTTTGCTGAAGTGGAAAATCTACGTAATCTTAACTGATATGACCTTGAAAGGGATTTGCTGAACTTTTGTATGATTGGATTTTTCCCAACCTTTATAGACTCTTGATTTTAAAATCTGCCTAACAAAAGCTCTGCTAGGAAAGCTGTTATTACAAAGATGCTTCTCAATAGGGAGAAGTGGGCTAATTGCAAGCTCTTCAGTGAAATAAAAGAAGGTTTTGCAAACAAGTACAGAATTGACAAAATGCACCACACTGCTGTTAACAGAAACGATGGGGGAGAAACATCAGAAATGGCAAAGATGTCTAATATAAATAGATGCTCTAAGACTAGCTAGAAGAGGCTATACAAGATTTCAGATAATTCATAAACAGTAATTGCTCGTCTGACCTTGATGTGACTACAGAAATTCCATTAACTCACAAATCTTGACATTTAATTACATACTAAAAAATATTCTCCCATTTATTTTGACAGGGTCTACAATAATCCTGCATTCGACTTTTATCCATATTTTCAGCCACTTTTCCCACACTGCAATTTATTCCCAAAGTCACGAATAAAGAACATAATATCTGCCTATCCTGTTACTTAGAACGTTCTTCATTTCTCTCCAAAATTTGAAATGGAATGCTGTGAAAAGATGAGGTTCACAATGACACAATGCCCTTCACCTGGTGTCTTATGCAGTTGAACTGAACCTCCCTGAATCCCCTGAGATAATAAAAATTCACTGGAGATCTTACTGCCGTAAATAATTTTACAGATCATTTTAAAACTAGCCAAACAAAGCTAACATAACAATAATACATATTAAATAACTAGAAAAAAAAACCGCTACTGTAGTATTTGAAGCCAATATTCATCTGTAACACTTAATTTAAAGAAAGAGAAAATATAATCCAGATATTGCAGCCAAGATGACAATGGTGTGATGAAATATGCACTGTTTTAAGTGCTAATGAAGAAGGTGTTGGGTGTTTTTGTTCATGTGATCTAAATGAAGTAGCCTCTAGGGAGGTAAAAAAAAAAAATCAGAATACTGAATATTAAGTGAATAAATACACTCTAGAATTACTGGATTTCAGCAACACTTACAAGTGGCTTTTGCCTCCTTTTGTGCAAATGCCAACCAGAGTAGATTGTTTTTCTTTATATTTTAAGCTCTATTTTTGAGGCAATTGGCTATTCTATGTAAGTTGCACTCTTTGTGTCCGCTTTCTGTTTGCCTCATCCATTCAGAATCACTACACAAAAACTATTAGTTTAAATAGTGCACGTTTCTCTTCCTGTCTCAGAACAAAAGCTAATCTTGTTGATTACAAATTCTTGAATTTAAGTAATAATTTCATATCATCATTTGATTTGAAGAAATAACAAGAAAAAAATGGAAATATATAATTTATCATCTCATACAAGCCAGAAAATATCATGGTTTTCAAAAACAGTTTGATTATATATACTCTGTATTCTACTCCAACTATTATTCACATAACGTGTGAAATAAATTGCAGCTAGGTTTTTTTTTTTTGTTTTTTTTTTAAGCTCCCAGCAGTCTGGCAGGAGCAAAACAATTCCTAGTAGCTCCTTACTACAAGCACAATACAGAATCCTATAGAATTCACACAAATACTATCACTCAACAGCCTGGAACTAGGTCATACGCCATATCTGCAGAATCATTAAGAATATAATATTCTTCCTAAAATGGCCATAATAGTACATGTACATATATATATATATATATATATGCACTGTAACAGATCAATCTGAAAATGTAATATTTTTATGGCTTACATTTTTTTTTTTCTGCTCTACGAATAGTCCTCAAAAGAAACAAAGAAAACGTTGATGCTGAAAGCATCCATACTGCAGCCACATACATATAATACAGATAGTGCTAGACATTTCTGAGTACTAAATGCGTGGCTAAATATAAAAAAGAAGTAGGCATTTCTAAAACTGAATTTCTTCCTCCTTTCTTTTCTTTCTGAGTTCTCCTTATGACATTGCCCTCCTCTCTAATTTCTGGTGAGAGCTACTTCTCAAGTTTATTTATTTCCTTGATTCTGTTTCTTTATAACATCCCTACGACAATCCTCCTCCTTTACTGAAATCACTGAGAAGCATCTTTGACTTCTGCATTCTCACCTTGTGATCCCCTCCCTCCAGCCTATCTGAGATAATTCTCAGCTCACATCTCTTTCATGCCTACCTCCATAGTACTTTGTTTTCTCCCACCATAACAAGTTGAATCTCCTCATTTGAGAAGGATCGCTTTCCAGCTATAGACTCCTGTCATGCTCTTTGTAGTCATGTCTTCGTGCTTGCTTTTCTCTACTTCTGCAGCACAGCTGAATGAATTTAAAAGCGCATCTTTGCCAGAATGCACAAGTTACCTTTCCTTAGCTTATTAAAACATTGCTATTGTTATTATCAGCAATGTTTTATCTTTCTTCCGACTAATTCAAATCGTGATATACTCTAACAGGTCTACTAACATCAACACACTCATTATTTATGCAAGCCAAGCTCTTACCAGGTTTTTAATAGGTAATATCAGAGCTAAGAAAACACAGAGCAAACAAAATTTCCTTTTCTCTCCATCAGTTGTGTTCTCAAGAACATTTCCCACTTATACTCTCCTAACACTATTGTTTTCTTTCCAAGTTAATTGTTATTCCAGCCTCTGAGCCAAACAAACTGAAATACACTTTGTCTTTAAGATCAAGACCTTTGATTGTACACACTGAGGGGGAAACTGTAAGTTTTCATATTTGCTTGTTTTGCTTGTCATTTTCTAAAGACTTCAGCTTCACAGCATAGAAAATGCTCTTTGTGCACAATTTTTAGAGTGTATAATTCATTTGTGTTTTTAAACATCAAATTTTTCCAAGTATTTCCTCAGAATATGGTCCCTTACATTTCACTGGCTCTCAGAACACTCATCTCCCAAGTGAAAAGCAAGAGCAAAGGCATCAAGTAGATGAGATTTAATAGACAAAATATTCAAAGTAATGTGATTATTACTGTTCCACTGATTTTGGCAGGTCATAACAATAACAGGGACATTACACCTCTCCTTTTTTCTCCCGCACTGATCCTGGCATCTCTTGAGGAGCAGAGATTATTCAAGATTATTCCACCCCCTTTTCAATGTGTTGGTAGCTACTGAGTTTGTAGTGCCTGCTAGTATGACTGTCCTCCTGATACCAAGTTCTTCACCGACAATCAGCACATCCTCAGGAAAATACTGACACCCTCCTACTTCCCTCTTCAGAAGAAAAAATTTGGAAGGAAACACTGCCCTGCAGATGCTTTTCTCTCTGTCTCAGTGAGAGAAAGAGATGAACGCAGTTCAGCAAATTTCCTTCCTTTTCTCAGCAGGGAGGCTTGCACGTGGTTGGGCACAGCAAGAAACATGATTTCCACAGGGCCTCAGGCAGCAGCCAAATTTCACAGCAGGGGACGAATCCATGGCCACTTCTGAGGCTGCAGAGCTGCGCATAACACAGGGCTCTCATTATAAGGTTGGA
This sequence comes from Pavo muticus, assembly GCA_016647715.1. Lineage (NCBI taxonomy): Eukaryota > Metazoa > Chordata > Aves > Galliformes > Phasianidae > Pavo > Pavo muticus. The sequence continues at coordinate 1,624,887 of JACDJE010000102.1, read as the reverse complement.
CAACCCTCTAGAGACTTTCTGCTGTTTCCATATTAACAAGAAATGAGTGGTTTGTGTATGTCACAGGAGCTCTGTGTTAAATATTACTGCCTTGTATTATGCAGAGTAGTGTGTGTGCATTTCTACTCTGATAATGCACAGAGACATCAAGGAGGGGAGGAGGATTTACCATACAAGGCTTCCACCCCCATGTGTAAGAGCAACACAGCCTGTGACCAGAAAAGTGAGATCATGGATCTGTAAAATAAATGGGAGCCGGAGGTTCAGCTTATTTTTCAGCTTAATCTTACATGTTATAGACATTTCTCCCACCACTTTCATGTAATTCTTTAGTAGATTTCTATCACATAGAGTCACTTTTAATATATTTGAATTTTTTTCATCTTCAATAAACTCTATCCACTCCTTTGAGAAAAATCTTGGTTACTTTGAAGATATTTCTCTGCTTGCCTGCACTCTGTGAAATTCTTACTAAAACAATAAAGGTTCTAATGCATAAGTTAGTCTCCTAAAAAGTATCTTATAGGTAGATAGATGACCATTCTCCATGCCATGTAAGCAATAAAGCACAGACTGCATTACTACATTTTGCTAGTGTTTCATTTTCACATGCTAAATGCAAGTCCAGATGAAAAATATAAATACTGTGGTTCTTTAGTAGGAAGCACTTCATGAATTCGAAACCTGCTACGAGACAAGCATACTAAGAAAATGAAATTAAAATGAAACCGTTATTATTAACTAGGAAAAACTGATAATTAGATTTTAAAAAAAAGACAAAAAGATACAAGGTTAAAAAAAACACCTATGGCTATCAGACTTAAAAATAACTAATAAAAATATCAGAACTATTCAGTAAATAGTTTCATTCTGTATTTAGGTAGAAAGCAAATGATACATGCGATGATGGTAATGAAATCTCTTCCCTGTCAGCAGTAACTAGAGATTATGTTTAGCGCAGTTTTAAACCCATCATTTTAAAATCAGAATGTCAGATAAAATAAAAGAGTTTTGAAAGAATCAAATAAAGAGTTCTGTGGATGAAAACAACAATTTCATTTTCAGTATGTTTTTGAATTGACTATGCTTCATATTTTAGAGTTTTAACGCTTTAGAATCTGTGGTCGATAAGTTATCATGTCAATAAATAAAATAATCAGTTGGATAATTCTTGCAAATATGGGCCTGCAAACTGTCAACAGTACTAGGTAAGCAGTGGAGTTTTATGGGGATTATCAGAGAACAGAAGGAAGATAGCACAGCTGGTGTTAGTCAAGACGGGCTTTATCAGGACTAAGACATCAGTTTTTGATCTTCTTCTGTATTTGATTGGCAAGAGTTGTACTGCGAATTTAAGCATTTTTAACTTCAGTGAGGTATCTAAGTTGATTATACAGAGAATCTTGGTTCCTCAAATTAAGACCATATACAATAATTTTTACTTATATTTAAAAGCTAAAGTACCATAATATATTGAATAATTTATTGATTCATTTGTCTTACAGTGAGAAAAAGGAAGTCATTATCATGCAGATGCTGTCTATACTTCTGCTTGCCCCCTTATCTATATTTATTGCTTCATAGCAATATTCAAAGGAAAAAAGACTGATTCAAATATCAACATAATTATGTAACTAAACTAATAATCCTTGACCAATTTTTATAGATATCCATTCTCAACTTCTGAAATGAAACTGCAATGGCTTTGTCTTTTGCTCGAAATGAAACTTAGCCCTCTTTGATTCCTGATGTTTAAGGACTACTGCAATTGCAATATTCAAACAATGTCTAATGATTAACTTATGGCCTTCTAACTTAATTTACTATACTTAGAATAAAGATTTGCCAGAAAGTTGACAGCACACCTCAGTTCTCCAACATTTTTCCAATACTCCTCATGCCCACAAACCTGTTACTGTCTGTTTTCCTAACATACTTAGCTACAAGATATGGTTTAATGGCTTGTGGTAGCAAGGGTAATGGGAGGACAGTTGGACTAGATGATCTTGTAGGTCCTTTCCAACCTTGTGATTCTATGACTCTAGAATTCTAAAAAGCTAATTACCTTACTTCTTGTTCTTTTACCATTTTTAATAGTCACAAAAACTAAATAACTCAGAGTACAATTATAGTTTAACAAAGCAATCTGGCAAAATGTTATTTCACATTCTAAAAATGGATAGGCTTCAGGACAGTACACCTAAGCTTATCCTTCTGGTATGTATTTACATTTGGTAACAAATATCTCTTTTAGAAATTTACAATGTAGACATTAGGAACTAAACCATATTTAGATTTTACTCTTTTTGCTATAAGGCTTTATTGTATCATTTTTTTTTCCCAGGGAGAACATGAAGAGAAGTATCAATTAAACAAAGAACATGAAAGTAAGAAACAATGAATCAAACAATAATGAGTGTTGTATGTAGAAGTGCTGAATTAACTGTTTCACATATGTTCATATGTTTCACAATAACATATGAAATAGATTAAGATGAATCAATAATTTTTCTTGTTTGTTGCAAGACCAAAATCATAACTCTGGAAAATAAGAGGGAAAAATGTGGAGGAAGAAAATGGAAAAACAGAAATAAAGAAAACCAAAGGAAATGGAAAGATGGGCCCTGAGCCTTTTTCACCTTTTCACAGCTTTATGTTCTGATGTTTAATTACCCAGATAATTGTGATTCTATTCCCCACTATAAATATCTTCTCTCCTTTTATCACATCATAATAAATCATTTGATAATGTTTATCCTTTGTTCAAACAGCCATTATGGTAACTATCATGAATTCCTACTCATCCTAGTCTTCACTCTAAACAAGTGAGATGTGTGCACACTTACTGAACAGCTCAAATTACTATTAGCTAATGGTATTATAGTGCTTTGAAATCATATTTGGAAAAAAGCTCGACAAGATCATTTGACTACTGGGTTTGTCTTTTAGTTCATTCTGAACTGACAAGGATCTGCCATCGCAATCTTTAAAGTATTCCCACTCAGCATGCAGAGCGAATACAAGATAAGCATCCTAAAGAGTTAATCTCCACCTGCTTCTGCATCTTTAAAAGCTTTTGTTGCTTATAGAAAACATATATCCAAGCCTCACTTAAGAAAAGGTTTCCCACTTAGCTGGTAGTTTCTTATAAAATACAACAGAATACTTAATTACTGTCTTTTTTGTTTGTTTGTTTTGCCACTGAAACCTACATGATGTCATGAATTTGGGAAAAAAGAACAGATGAGGCTTTCGTTTAACAGTGAAAAATATCAGTGTATTACTTAGGAAAAAGACCTATGACTCTCCAGTTTGACTAAAACCATAAAGGACTGATGCAATTCTAAGACACAACAGATGATGTTTACGTTTTAAAACGAAGTTTTTCAGTTTTATCTGTATTGTTCTGGTAACACCAAATACTCATTTTTTATTTCCAGATGTGTAGGATTTAATTAAACGCTCCATCACAAATCTTACATTTAAAGCGACAAAAGTTGGTATGTGCTAAGGACAAGACTTGCATTTCATAAAGACACATGTCTTTAGTTGATCTCTATTAGGAATGAACAAAGGGGAACATCTAGTTGATATTTTGATTGCTCTTCAGAATGATGTATTTCTTTATACTTTGCTCTCTTCTAAGCTAGAGAAAAAAATATGGAAAATATATATGCCCTTGTTCAACCTTCATTTTTCCCCTCTATATCATTTTCACAGAAGAGTTGACCAAAATGGAATTTAACAGTCAAGGTAAGGATGTACATCAATTTATGTAACATTGTAATATTTTCCATAATATTCCCTACACAGCCTAAATATTATTCACTTTTTCAACCTCTGATACATTTTAAGCAGATGTCTTCATTGAGCTGTCTGCAGTGATGCCTGGATCTTTGTCCTGAGAGGCTACATCTAATCAGAATCCCCCAGCACATACAGGAGACTGTAATTTGTTCACTGCAGTGTCTGCTGTTTCCCACTCAGGGAGGACAAGTTTCATCAGCCACAACTGAACGTATATTCTGCTAGGTTCTTTCGGTGTTCTTCACAGCATTCCTTACTCTTCAATAGTGCATAAAAATGTTAATTACTGGCAAATATTTCTGCCTCAGTAAAATGCTCCCTCCTCTTAATTATAGCAATGGTTCTAGTGCACATTCTGGAGAGATGCAATTATTAGCTTTCTTCCAGACTTTTCTTTTGTCATTTTCAGTAAGCTTCTGCTGGATAACATGGGCAAACTAATAGATTTCCTTTGCATATTTATGTAATTACTCAAAAAAGATTTTTCAAATCCTCTGCAAAGACTGAGAGATCCATGCTGAAACTTCTTAGTCAAGGTTACATATTAATAGGGATTTCATTATATATTCTACAAAATTGGCATATATTTTAGTTCTAATCTTCTTATCCCTCATTTTTTATCTGTAAATCTCTTTGCATGGGGAATTCTATGCTGCTCCTGTGCTTGGTGAATACCCGAGTACTGAGGACAGTACTGGAATGCACAAACAAGCTATGGGTATTTTGTGGCTTCTTATGCCAATGAAAAACAAATCAAAAAAAAGAATATCTGTAGATAAATATTTTTATTATTCTTCCTTAATATGCATTTTCTTAGGTTCAGTTTTTAATGACCACACATGGACTTTGGTTTTGAATTTTTTCTTTCTAGCAGAGATACAGGAAGCACTGTCTTGCCAATAGAAGAAAATTATTTTTAAAACCTTCAGGAGTATTTGTGAGTGATTTTCACCTTTATTAATAGAAATTAGGTATTTAGCAGTAAGACACACTTTGGAAAGACAGGTCAAACTTAATGAAAATTACGTATGCTCCATATGTTATATCAAACAGTGAACTGAACAAGAAGGTTTATGAACTTTGTGGTTTGTTCAGGCAATAGCTTCTGATATTCAACATGTAAAATTAACTGGTAGCAATAGATTCCTCACAAACTTTATAAGGCTTCTGTGTTTTTTGATTGCTTTTTTTTTTTTTTTTTTTCTTCCCTGTCAATAATATATTTTTGTTTTGCCGTGCTAGTTTGGATTTCACATAGTAACTCAGTCTCACTAGGATAGGTGGAAGAGACATTCCTTTTAAAGTCATGTTGATGACTGTGTTAATTACAATTATATTCAGTTCAGAATATATAGTTCTATATATTTATAGTTATATATATTTACATATATAGTTATATATAGTTATATTCAGTTCAGTTCACATTTTTGGTGAGGTCATAACAGGATACCCAAAGCAATGTTGCAGCAAAATCAGTCTGTCTAGTCACAGGTCAAATCCTGTATCTACCTTTCTTCTTGCTATTGTTTGCTGTTGATTTGCATGCTAAGGTCTCAGTAAAATCTATAAATGAAAAGCACAGGTCAGCACTCAGAGAATACTCATGATATCAGACAAAAAAAGGGCAAAAAAAAAAAAAAAATACTCAGAGAAACTTGTCATGGGGTATACCAACACAGTCTACCTAAAAGTGAGCTTCAAATAACTAGTTTAAGAAAATGATTTTATGATTTTATGGTTATTTTTATGGTTATTGGCATATTAGCACAAGAGGTCTGAATTAATGGACTGCTGTTTTTTTTTCTACACAGTTCCCTTGTTACTCCTCCTAATTTAGGCCTCTAGTGAGTCCAGGGTCCAAGGAAACTTACAGAAGAGAAAAATTTAAAACTGAAAATGTGCTTCATATTTTCAAATTGAAGCATAAACAGCATTGTATTATATGATTGATGCAGTACTACTCTCACAAATGAAGATTTTGTTTAGGCGACTAAGAGGCAATGTAAGCGCATGAAAGCTTTTCTATTAGATTAGAATACCAAATCTAGATTGCCAAAATGGTGACATATTCTATTTTTCAATTAACTTATTGTCACTCGAAATAGGATTCATTCATTGATACCATGCAGTCCAGTAGAGCAGTGAATTAAACTAGAGGGGAACAGAGAAGATGAGGAGGGCTGAATAGCTGTGGCTTTTTGAGCTAGGAGGACAGAGCAAGAGTACTAGGAAAGAGACTCAGCTCTTTTATAATGAAGGGACCCCAGTCTTTCTGCTTCCGAGGAAGGATCCCCTTGGACTGCTATTTTGCAAGTGACTACATCTACCCAGAGTAAGCAGTTTCACACAGATGATTTCTGTTGAATAGCAGCTTCACTACTGAAGCCTGTTTAAACCTAGATTAAACGTATTGCATACGTGTGAAACTGTATGTTCTCTATAGGTTAGAGAAATAGCAAAAGTAATCAGATCATTGTAACTCATGAAGTTTTATGTTGATGTAAATCTATCATATCTTCATAGCTTATAATGTGTATAAGTACATCAGAGAACTAAAGCCTGGTAATTATGATTCACCGTTTCACTCCTGAAGGAAGCTTAAGCCAATTAATTGGTGGCCAAACTATTTGTTTTTTGGAGTTTTTGTTATAGATGACAGAAGTTCCCAGCAAGTGAGAAGCCTCATCTCAATGTTAGCAATCAGTAAAGTACCTGTTACGTAATCTTTACTGGCCTTGCTATTAGTATTTGTCAATCTATATACATTCAAATAACAGTAAACACCTATTTAATCCTGAACTTTTGTTTGTTAGCTTTTATTCTCGGATATCACAGGCAGTGGCTGCTACATGCTTTGTACCATGAATTTGCCAGAATCCACTCTTCTCTTGTAAACATTCTTTTTTTTCTCTTATTTTTAACTATCAATAATTGTGTCAGTCAAAATATTTGAAAAATAACTTAGGAAACTTTCCCAAATCAACTTACTAAAATTCACAGTGAAAATAAAATTAAAAAAAGATAACAAACAAACAACAAGTGATTTATTAGTTTAGCTGAAAGCTTAACTAATCTCTAGATTCTAAAAGAACTCAATGTTTGCATAGTGCCACTGATGGCAAATTGTTTATTACTGCTAGATAATGGCCATCACCTAGTTATTATATGAAATACCTAAACCAGTTTATATCTTCAGAAAGGATACTTCAGCTGTATGAATGTGCACAAGGCTGTTTGTTCAAACAGGTACTTATTTAGGCAGCCAGGAGGCAATACAAGAGGATGAAATGTTTTCCATTAGAGAGAATGTAAAAATGGTTTTCCTTACTGAACGTATATGTCCATTCGTGATTTCATGCATTGTTATGTTGTGTGATTCATTCATTAATTTCATGCTGCTCAACACCATGAAACCTAGTAGGCTAGAAAGATGGTGTTAGAAGAGCTTTTCTCTTCAGTTTAGCGCTCACTGAGCCTTTGGGAAGAGAGCTTCACTGCACCTCTAACTTCTTATCCACACAAAATACATCCAAGGCCTTCTACCTGTAAGATAGATTAAAATTTGCAGGCTTATATTGCTGGACTATATATTAATATTATTTAACTCTCAAAATTATTCCCAACTGTTCAAAACATAGAAGGATATCATTTCACTTTACTGGATCCATAGATGAACTTAGTATCTATTTATGTTATCTTTATACACTATACAAAGAGATACATGAGATTATGTTTCTTCACAGGTTTTCTTCCAGGGTTTTCTCTGGGTATTGCTATTAAAATTGCAATCCTGGAGGAATGACTGCTGCAAGAGCAAGAATCAGTGCACTCTGAAGCTGCCCTGCTCCCTACTTGGCTTTGTATCTGAAAATAAAAGAAGTAATAAATTTCTTTGTTGAACAGGCAAAAAATATATGGAAAATGTATCCAGGTGTTTCTGCAAGGAGAAAGACGGGAAGTCTAAGAAACACACTAGAGACATCAAAGGGAAAATGAAAGGAGAAAAAAATACAGTAAGGAGACACAGGCAGTCCAAGAGGAGAAGACAAATTATTCATTTGATATTTGCATTAAAAAAGTAACTGCAGATTTTAATGTATGAAATTATCTGAGGTTCCAAGTGAGACTTTGTTTAGAAATATATTTTCTACAGGCTCTCAGTGCCTATGCAGGTCCGAAATTTGCTCATATTCTTTGTTGTTTTTGATATTTGTTAAGAAAAAAAGAAAGAAAATATTAGAGCACCACAAATAAACTGGGGAATTTTAAAACACCTATATGACGCTATTATATATAACGAAGAAAGAAAATCTTCTGGATCAGATATAGAGCATGTCTAGCTTTATGCACTGCATAAAGGCTTAATTTAACACTAGACATGGTTCTGCCACTATTAAACAAACCACAAAATTATACATCAATAATTGAAGTGTTGCATGTGTGTGCATGCACATATGTGCAGCAAGTATGCATAAGGGGAAAATGCGGCGTTTAAAAAAAAGAACCTGGTTTCAAGACGAAAAGTTACATTCATGTGGAAATTCTGATTTAAGGAAAACAACACCAAATAAATCCCTGAGCATATTTATATAAGTTTGCATTTACATAGAAGCCGGGGTGCAGTTAAATTTGAAGAACTGGGTTACTTACAAAATCTGCTCTGCTAGGTACAATTAGATCTTAAACAAGGCTTTCTACCGTTACTTAAAAACCTGTTAGCTGCAGGTCAGAAGACATTCATAAATTTCACACAGATCAAGTAGTTGCAAGCTACCATAGCTCTGTTGAAGAGATCAGGCAGAGTGACTAGAAACGTTCTTACATTTCACAAATAATTAAAAGCGCTCCTATTATTTCTCCTCACTCACTTCACTCCAGTCAAAAGGCAATGCTCTATATGAATAACACAAAATGATTAACACTAAAAGGCGTTAATACATTAATTCTGAAATGACTGTAGTTGTATAAATCTCAACGACATGCAGAGAACTATCGTGCTTGCATCATTTATGCTTCCTGTTTACTCAAGGTATTGGATAATAGTGTCGCAGCATGCTAAACAAACGCAATAAATTTTCACTTATTTTATTCAAGATTGTCTATTGTCGCATTCTGAAGAGCACTTGAAGCCTGAGCTAGAGAGCAGTAGTTAAAAACAGCAACTGGCTGTCAGTGGTGTAGTTTTTCATTGTTCCACAGACAAAAGGCAGACTGTCACAATAAACAGCATTTATTCATTTCAGATTTGTGGCTTAGGGCTGAGGAAGGGGAGGTGTCATTCGTAGTAATTGTAAAACACATAAATAATAATAGTAGTCTGCAAATCATATATCAAAGAAAACAGTGGGAGATGGCAGCGATGGAGGCAAGAAAATGGATGCTTTCAGCACAACCTAATTTACAGCTCTTTTTTTTTTAAAAAATATTTTTTCTTCCGTAACAATAGAATGGAAGGCTTTGTATTAACTGCCTGTGTGGAGGGTAAGCAAGACAGGACATCTAAATCATGACTTTAATGACTTACTTCAAAGAAACTGCTGAGGGGCTTTCTAAACATGATTACTCCACACACAACCATTGCCACTTTTATGAACTTAAATTTACTAATTGAAAACCATTTAATACTGATATTGACATCACCTCCTGTAGACTTTTTGTTTAAAACCTACAGCATTTTAAAAAAATTAACACTGCTCCAGGAGGATACTCTGCACTGCTCTTAGAGAAGAAAATGCTTCCTTTACTCTAATGAAATATTTTACAGCTGTTTTCTCTGCCTAATCATATATTTTGGGTGATAATTTCACGGAGAGAAATTATAAAGCAAACAGATTCATCCTGTTGAGATTGGTATTAACATTTTTGATTTTAAGGTCGCTTTCTTGTAAGCCCATCTTGATTTCTGAGGCAAAGTCCTAGCTCAGCAATACACATTGACTGCATTACATCAACCACTAGTCAACCTTTTTGAGGTCTGCAAAAATCTGGGAAAAGAAGTGAAAGGAAAAGACTCTGGCATTGGAAATAGCGTTCTAAGGGCAACTTCTAATTTACTACTGCTTGATAGAAGTCCCACTTCACCTCATAACCACTCCCCACGCTGCCCAGAACATGAATAGTATTTATTAGAGAGCATCGTCCTCTGACATCCCTAGAAAAGACAGATGGACCTGAGCTTTTCTCTGGCGAACCACACAATGTTCACCAGATGGAAACAATGCTCCCTATATGGTTTTTGCCTACAAATCCTTCCCTCCCAGCACGTCTCAGCTTCCATCAGGAAAAAAAGACACTAAAGGACTGGGGAAAGGGCAGGTATATCCAAGCAACTGAACTCTGAGTTCAGCACAGACCACTCTTGTGTGATAAATCCTACATAATTCACCAGGAAGAAAACAGGTTGAGAAAGAGAGATGCCATGCATTGAAAGAGCAGAGTGTCACATCAGTATTTCAGCTGGTGTTATTGCAGCTGCTCCTGGTTGGGGTAAAATGGAGAAGCACAATCCAGGAGTTGCCAGAAGGCAACATGTCCAGTAGTTTAAGGAGAATATACGGAAGAATGGATGCACATGATCAGATCTAAGGCAAGCTTCGATGATTCTTCCCTCAATAAGACAAGATTTCATTCATTTTAAAACTGAAACAGACACCTCTGATAGTGTAGTAACAACATATGAATATATGTGAAAATAGGACAGCACATGTAAAGCTCTATGCCTTTAGTATCCAGAAAGAGCAGGAAAAAAAAAGTGTGCAAAAAAAGTTTTCAAAGAAACTGCTAACCATCTTTTTAGGAAAGACTTGTAAAACTAAAATAAGGTTAAGATAACATCTAAATGGAAAAGGTACAACTGAGGACTAATTTTAAATAAAGTATGAAAGGAGGAGCTTAGTCCCACTGAAAGGGACATTATCAATGCACCATCAACTACATTGCTTTAAGCTTTAATTCCTTTACAACCCACAGCCAAGTGAGACAATTCTATCTAACCTTATTGGTAGTAGAAACAAACCTCAACTTGAGAATTTCAAGGCAGAATTTATTCAGGATTACTTGTTAGTTTTATTATTTATGTGAAAGCATTATGAAATGTAAGTATAACTTTTCTTCAATTACAAAGGAAGTATATTTGAATAATGAAAACATTCTCATCTATATTGGCTCTCTCTTTGGTTCATAGAGGTTCTTTGGAATGTTTTTCCAGACTCCTTTGATGCTTTAACTACACACACACAGATTCACACTACTGCCCTTCTTTGGGATTGAAACACTATAAAATCAGTTTAAAATGTAATAAAAAATATTCATATTATGCACTCCCTCATGTGGACTACTAAGATGTTTAGTTTTCTTCTGTAAATATTCAAAGCTTGCTGCGTTACAAAAATCTGGGTTTCTGTATTTGGAACAGACTGAATTTTGGGTCTCATTTTCTTGGGTTTTTCCTTTTAAGGAAAGTGCTAAAAATTCTGAATTCACCGTTTTGAAGCCTTCATACAGTTCTCTTTATTAAGAAATTAAAGCTTGTATGATATGTCTGAGCATGCAATTTTATCCTGGTCTCAGTCAAGCATGTGGTTTTCAAAGCATCCTATATGTAATTATTCAGACTGACAAATACATGCAGTCCTTAAAGAGCCATGACAGCCTTCATTCTAATTATATTAGAAAGCCAGCTCTCTGAAAACAAGGCAGATTTCATAACAGGAACAGCTAAACACAGATGTACATTGATCAACAGCGTCACTCACAAACTGTTCATAGCCAGCATGAGACAGTGGACAGTCATTCACATAACACAATCACTCCACAGTTAATGCGTGTCACTACTTATTTGCAGGGAAATTTCTGAAACCAAAATTTGCATGGTCTATTTGGAACTTCCCTGGGCTGAATATCTTGCCTTTAGCTTTCTAGCAGGAGTTCTGACAGTAGCACCGCTCACAGCAAACTGCCACCGTCTTTTGTTCTGCTTCAGTGCTGTTTGACGGTCACAGCCTGTCATGTGGGAAGAAAGCACCACATCTAACCCCCTGTGACAAGGTTTAATCACTCCTATTACTCCTATTGGCTGTTCAGGCCACCTTGAGGTGTACAGCACAGTCAGAGATGTAAAAACCCTCGCTTGTAAATGAAAAGGCTAAAATCTAGTTTGATCCGATCAATTGTCTGATAGATGGTTAAAAGGAATGAGAGAGATTAGCTAAATAATACAAATGCAGTGCTCAAGATTCACTTTTAAACTGCCATATCTTTTGTGTCGTTAGGAGTATTAAAGTATTTATTTTCCTCCAAGACTACTTTTTTTTTGTATTCACATTTTGCATTTCTCATCTCTTACCTCTTTCTAGAAATCTCTGGTATAATACAGATACATATGCAAAAAAAAGCCATGTTTGGTGTCCATTAGGTTACACTAAAATAAACACTGCATCAAATAGTTTACCTGTCCAAATGCTAATGCTGGGTCAAAGGGTGAGAGAAGGAATGCTTAAAACAAGCCCTGTACAAAGAAGAGGTCAAACTTAAGCCTTCCTGCTACAAATCAGCACCAATTAATTAAACCTTCACTTGTATCTCATCTGTATAATGAAACTCTGTATGAACTTATGAACTTTGCTGTTCCATATGGAAATCTGTGTCTTCATGCTAGTTTTAAGATTTATTTATTTATTTATTTATTTTTTTGAGACTGCTGTCTGCATTCTACCTGAAGTCTAAAAAGCACATGGGTCAACTCTTTGCATCTTTTTGCTTGCAGCTAGTTAATGCATGCTTCTTCAGCAGCCCAAACAGCATAGACACCAGATTTTGCACATTAACAAATTGGTTTACTTGAGCTGGTCTTATTAAGTCCAAGGCCTATTCACTGGGACAAAAAATTGACTTCAATATGAAAACATATTAATCCACTATTAGTGTAGCTTTAGCACAGTAATCTAGTACTATTAATCTTTAATTACTCCAGCAGGCTAGTCTTAAGTAACAATAGAAATTGTTAGCATGAAACTTTCTGTGGGAGAGTTTCTTATGCTTAAGAATATCATGAATACCAGTGCTATTCTAATTGATTGGTATTTGTGAATATCACATCTGCTTTGCATGGAGTGGGTAGAACACAAGGACATCCTGACAGAGCAGATAGCATGGTGGATTAATAACGCAGCAAAAAGATTTAAATCCAGGGCTCAAGCCCAGTTATGAAAACATCTATGCTAATGCCCATCTTATAGAACAAGTACTTGATGTGACGCTAAGTAGCCTCTCCTACAGGGCTCAGAACTGAAATAAAAAAAGTCATGCTGCTTCTATCATGTACCTGAAAATGTTCCTCCAAAATAAGGAGCAAAACTACCTTAAAAAGAAATGGAAAAAAAAAAAAAAACACTGCTGTATCTATCACTATTCCTTTGTATTATGATTAAAACAAACTATTTTAATTGTGTTCCTAACAGGTGATTTCAGGTGAAATAAAACAATCCTGCAACAGAGAATTTTAAAACCTGCAAAAAGCATGTATGTGTGAATGGATGGCAAGTACATTACATAAGTGTTTTAATTTTTCATGAAGATTTAATCTAACAGCTGGATTAGTTGTACATTTTCAGATAGAAACACACTTATTTGGGTTTCTTCTGGTCAGTTTAGAAAAAACACACACTGTCAAGTTTACAGGGAAGTTTCAGTGTTCTCTTGGAATTCTGATCCTGAATGATCAAATGCCAAGGACACATCTCTCTTTCCAAGGATTTATAGCACTAATGGTACCTTCTATCACTGACCCATGTCCAATTCCATCTACATTCTTGCTCCCCAAGTACAGAGCAGCTTCGCCATCTGATACTGTCATTTAGATTTACATCAGTGGGAGCTTAACAAATTTTCTGTTAGTAAGGACAACAAATGTCATCCTGTTCTCTATTAGACAATTGTGAAATATCATCTAGGAATATCCAAGATTCTAGCTATCTAACTGGGTACAGGCAGATACATATGGGCTGTTCCACCTAACCCACTGTTAGAATACAGTGCAAGTCAGTACTAATTTAAGGTGAGAAGGAAGGTCACTTCCTCAGCTAAAGGTTACACCACACGCTCCCCTTCACATCTTCTGTCCACATAATTTGAGGCGATGCTCTGCCTTCCCCCAGTCTGCTTCTCAGTTCTAGATGACAACAAAGGACAGATAAAAATAATACTGTCCTGTCACCCTTAAAGTAAGCTCATGGAATTTGAATACTGGACATCCTATAAAAAGCAACAGCTTTCTTGAGTTGTCCAGTAACATGGAATAGGTTCAATAATTTTTTTTTTTTTAATCACAAGGGAAGAATATTTTCAGTTATTTTTTTCACCCCAAGGTGTGATATCAACAATAAGACAGATAATAATCCAGAACTTTTAGCTTCACTTCATCTTTTTTAAATAACCCTGTGCAATATTCTAGGCAAGGATATTGATATGAATCTTTGGATATGAATCATAATAGCAGATTTTCACATCAGGTATTTGATTCCATCTCTGAACTCTGAAGCTTCTGCAGTGTGAGTGGCAGCAGGAAATGGCTTTCAAACTCTTCCTAACAGATGGAATAAAATCTGCCAGGTTATTAAATTACTACGCAACTATTTTTAGTTTCCATTTCTAAATCCTTTTTCTTCTTTTGTCGTATAATATGTCATTGCTAATCAAATCTCAACAGCACTTCTATTTTGAAAAACTGAGAAGCCTCAAGTGGCAGTTTATTATCCTTAGCCCTCCATAGTTTGTCACTGTTTTTGTTTTTTTTTTGCAGAAGTTATGCAGTACTTACACAAGTTTGTTTATTACAAAAAATGGAACAAGTGAAAACATCAAACAGCTTGTTGGACCTATAGACATTAGAAATGTTTTAATGGCGAGTAATCTAGTGTGAACACCTATCCAGTTTCATATTAAAGACCAGTGTTTCCCAAAAGCCAACAAGTTGAAATGCCCTCCTAATCACTATGAAATCAAGCGCAAATTCCTAAGCTGACTGTGTCAAACCATAGCAGAAGCGCAATACATTTTATTTTAAATGAGTTGTGCTTAGAATGAAGAGGAAGCTACTTAACTGTTGTGGAAATTAAACCAATTGTTTCCCCCTGTGAACTCTGTCATGTGACAGACTTCTTAGGGTACAAAGAATCCTTTGAAGGAAAATTTGCTTCAAGTGTTACGGAAAAAAATCCCTTTGTTCATGTACTGACCTAAACAGTAACTCTCTTCTTACATGAGATCTATTATTACTACTACTCCAGCTGCTATGCTATTGTACAGAAGAAATAATATAAGAAAGTATTAAACATTGTTCGTTAATATAACCACAGTCAATAGTGCTAAACTGAAAGAAGTGTAATAACTGTAGTGTGATTAAGTCATCAAGAAAATTATGATTTTACTTGGGGAAAACAAAATTCAATCAACTAAGCAGAGAAAAAACAATATGCAAATTGATCCCATATCTGATTTTCAGTAGTAAATTAGACAGTAGTCTTCATTTTAAACATGAAAATGAATGACTGCAGAATACAGTCAGACACAGTCCTGTACTGAAGACCTGTGGCTTCTGGAAGCTGCATTGGTTTACGTCACTACCACAAAAGAAGTGGACTTTTTTCATGATTTTCCATATTTTAATCTAGCTGTCTATAACCCTACAACAGACAAAACTTTTATTCAGAACACTTTGTCCCAGTTATTAAAAAATACGTATCAATGGATGATGTTTCTAATTTCTATCAAAAAGGAAATTGTACACATCTCAGTTAAGGTATGGAGTATGTTGAGCATTGTTCCAGACATGTAAATTGAGGTAACTCTGCAAAGAAAACAATACTGTATGATTTCTTAGTAGAGATAAACATTATACTTTAGAAAAGTTAACTACGTAGGTTTTGCAACCCTAATTTTTATTACATATAGCAATCTTCATAATATAAACTGTATGTATATATAACATATGAATATACCTTATTAACAGAAATGTAGATTGCTCTGAATGTAATGCCTCCTATTTATTTCCACAGAAACTACAACAGACACAAAGAGCATAACAGCACTATTTGATAGAGCAAATTCTCAGCCACAAAACACTTTTTCAGAGTCACCACCATTAGCAGGGCATTTTCACCAACAATGAATAAGAACCTGCATCTCATGCTCGTACAAATCTACATCAGTGAAGGTGACCCACTATCATCATTACTGAAATGCACCACTCACTGTGCTCACATCCACTGTTTGGTCTTCAGAAACATACAGCAAGCCTCAGGGAATGTCAGTGGGAGCCATTCCACCCCCCCCCCATGAATGAATTCAGTGACACACCTTTACTTCATCCACACTTCCATTTCAGACACCATTTTGTCAGACTGCCCCTCTGCTACCATCTGCCACATGGCAATAAAATGTAACAAAATACTGGTGGGAACATTCAATCTCTTCTGCTGTATCACCACCATCCACCTCTGACATTGTGTATACAAGTGCTGCACTGATAGTAATGCCTCTTATTTTATGGCATTGGCCCACAGATAATACACACATATCAAGGAAGCAATGAAAATGCAGAAAAATATCAGAACTCCTGAATTCTTGTTTAAGATTTTCACTATTTACAATATTTCTGATTTTATGCTTTGCAGCAAAGAAATACAAAGGAGCTCTCAATTTCCTGTGTTTTTGTCCCCTTCCTATTGAATTATCCTTTGATGTTTAAGGAAAAGAATCATAGAAAATGCATTACATATTTTCAACAATTGGTCTAAGAGATGAGTTTGAAGGGCTTTATAAACGAGGTGTCTTCAGGAAAGGTGCCAATAAGGAAGAATAGAAAGAAAAATTATGCTTTCAGAATGTAAAGAGATAATAACAAAGCCTCCAGTAAATGCAAGGCTTCCAGGAAAGAGGAGTTACACAAAGCTTTGACTTTAATTACTGCACATTAATTGTCCAGTGAAAAGGAAAATTTTAGAGAAAATTTGTTCCAAATTCCTCAAGGCTGCATATCTCCTGTTTATTTTAGAAAAGATAATAGCAAAATAGCATCCTTCAGATCTCCCAAAAGTAATAATCTTTGGAATTCGTTATCTAAGTACAATAGTAAATAGAAAAATCTCTCTTCTCCTTAATAGCGTTTGCAACAAAATATTTTAACATGGGAGTAGTTATGTCTAGAGAAGTTATAATTGGTAACTTTTAATCATTTTAAAATGTAATATTTTTACAATTATTGTAATATGATACAGCATTATTTAAATTACAGCTTAACAATTCATTCCTGCAGCATCCAGTGGCACTAGGCCTTTGGCCTCTTGCCTAACAATACACTAGACAAGAATTATTACATTGTAATTCACACCCTGTCATGCCTTATTGCTTAATTAAAGCATAACCCTTCATGACATGACAAGCAATTTGACTGTTACCATAATAGATTATTATCCCACCTAACATATTTTAGTGTTACTATCTACTCTTTTCTGTACATGCCCTGAAAATTATCAGAACAAATGCACACATAATTCTTCCTTTATCTGTAAATTGTGAAGAAGATGTATAGGACAAGTAGTTAAGAATTACAGTTGTATTCTTTGTTAAAGCTGTACCTTTAACAAACTGCTGTGTTTTTTGTGTCACTTTGCTTCAGCAATTACTCCTTGCAAGAATACTAGGGTTCAGATCTCTGATTAATTGGTTTCTTATGTATTTGTTATACTACTTAGCTAAGTGGTAAATTTCTACTTCTCTTGTTAAATGATAAGGTGGAACTAAAAAAATGGGGCTTAGGACAAATTAAGCAGCAGTTGTTGCAATATAGCAGTTAGACACTCTACACTCAACATTAACCAACTCACAAAACGTGTTTTTAAGACTCATTTATTTACTAGGATCTCTCACTCTGTTTCTCATGTTGAAACTCAATAATATAGAAAACAATCAATTATTAAAACATATCAGATTATTAGGTGAAATTCCAGTTTAGTAATAGTAAATGTAAAAACTCACTGACTTACATGAAGTGGAAGTCCACCGAGTGAAATAAAAAAACAACTATAAAAACATGCTTCAATATTCCAGCTTAAAATATAATTAATATTCATTATTTTATTAATGCCTTCACACTGCCTGAGAGTGCAAGATACAACACAGCCATTTTGGCTATTAATAATCCTTTACTTTTGGCGAGTAGAGTTCAAAATTAAAATGTGCAACCACAGAATTCTGAAACTGTGTGAACAAAAACCTGGATTTACTGAGAAGACAAAGGCAACACTTTTTAAGAAGAATTAATGAAGAAATCATATCCATCATACCTGATAGATGTACTACAAGTTTCATATAACATCAAGGTACAATTTAATAAGGTTGCACTAAACTCTGTACATCTGCAAGGTGACTGGGCTGTCCCTGGAACTCTCCCTCTGCTGTATCTATGAAGTGACTGTGATGTAACTGAAACAGCTGCAGTCTTTGATCATATGCTGGCAAGCATATGTACAGACACAGAATATGTAATAAAGGTGCACTTTATTAGCTTGACTGACGTTCTGTTATTTCACTGGTTCCAAAAGCCAAAGGAGAGCAGGCTCTACTATGTAATCTTGAGAATCATTTATTGTTGCAACATTTCAAAATGAAATACCTATCAATGTCTAATTCACTCTCATAAGCAAGAGGTATATATTGATGTTCTTCCCTGGAGGCATTGGATGGGACTTTGAGCAACCTGGTCTAGTGAGAGTGATCCTTGCCCACAGCAAAGGGGTCAGAACTGGATGGTCTCTAAGACTTTAAGGTCCCTTCCAACCCAAGCCATTCTATATTTATGACTATGATTGTTGTCTGTTCATTTGACATTTGTTATAATCTTTAAAGCTGATGCTATAGCTAGAAGTATTCTTTTAAATCACTACAAAATACATTTAACTACAGTTTAAAACAGTTGCCAATATTCTGAACATATGGGTATATTTTCTGGTAATAAATACCTGGGCAGATACAGTTTAGTTAAACTTACAGCAAGCTAATGCATTTGGTACATATAAAGACACACAAGTTTTGGAAACATGATAATAAAGTTAGATCCTGTCAGGTTAGTGGCTGTATGATGTTGTACATAAGCATAGAGTAGTCCACCTCCAGTTTTGTGACTCCGCATCTAAACATCAACTTCACTCTCCTTAATAAGTTCATACATTTTGCTCTTAACAAACTGCAAGTTTTAAACAACCCAGCTTCCTCCAAGTAGCAAATTAGAGTGCATATTCTTCCAGATTACTTTGTCCCAAGAATTATGTCACAACAAAGGTGAATTTAAAGCAAACTTCACAGAACGTGGTTATGCTTACACCTCTGGGAAGTAGAGTAAGGATTACTCATCAATTAGTGACAGTGTTGGAATTCTCATAAAATATCTACTTCTCCGTACCTCTAACTCTGTATTTAAATACTGATTTCTTTTGAACTCATGTTTTTATGTCTGGACTCTAAGTCACTCTGCTACCATATTTCCAGCTTGTTTTCTTATGTAGATTTTCATAAGAAATAGACATTTTCACAACCTTGGAGAAAAAGAGGACAATGCAAAACTCAGGGCACTGCTTTATTAGTACCTCTTTCTGTCCAGCACCTCCCCTATTGCATTCTGGTTTTAGCTTTCCTTTCAGTTCCTTTCTCTATAGCCTTTGTGCTGCAGGTGAAGAGTAAATAGCTGCAGCTACAACAAAGAAGGGTGCAATCTGTAAGGGAGAAATATCTGATACCTAACATAAAATGTCCTTTTGTTACTGGAAGACCAAACAACCTTTCCTTCTTTGCTCAACTCCAGCACATGCAGACTGGAGAATCCCAGCAACACTGTTTTCTCCCAAGTCCTCCTCTTGGAGAGGGACCCAGAAGCAGAGAGATTCAAGAAACATCACTGGGCTCCAGAGCATCCTGGGGTATTTTTTTAGGCTGACCGGTGGATATAAAAAGATATTTCAGCTTTGTTTGCAAAGTAGTGTATATTACTACAGATACTTCCATTTAAGAAGGACTACAGAAAGCAAAGTTTTATCTGTTCTTTACTACTGCATTTTAGATCACATGGGATCCTCTAGAAGGTGAACTCTTTCCCTCAGATCAACTACGTAGGTGCATGAGGAAAAAAAAAATCTGATTCTGAGACAGTAAAACAGAAAATGGAAAGAACAAAAAGTGTGCAGAAAGGTGCCACAAAATGGGTACTCTGAGGATGTGCTGGTGGCAAACAGAGCCATCCCTCTGAGGAACAGAGTGGAACAAACTTTTGCAGAAGGGCTCAGGAGTGCGTTGCTTGTCCTGTCTGAGAAAGCCAGGGGAAGCAACAGGACAAGGAATAGCAACCTGTCCTGTGAGGGCACATTGTAGCACACAGACTGATTTACAGAAAAAAGCTACACAGCAAGGGTTTGTACTTCTTCACTTAAAAATAATTCACTTTGTGCTCTGCCAAAACATTTTAGCTTGGACAATTCAGGGTCTAATCAGACCTTAAATAAGGGATGAAAATCTTTAAAGAAGAAAGAGATCAACCAGGACTGTGCACGATGTTGCCAGCAGAATTTTTGAACAAACACCAGTCTAGAAAGAACATTATATCTCATGCTTCTCTGGCACTCTTTTTCATAAGCAGCAGTAGGTGATTGCACCCAGTTACCACTGCTGTTTTTTTTTTTCTTAAAAAAAAAACCACACACTTCAATGTAGGTTCATTACTCTCCACATCAAAACTACCCTGTTTCAAAGACTTGGAGAGTTTGATAGGAAGGTATTGATGTTTTTTCTGTGGTAAGCATAGATTTAAATGATCCCTCACAGTGTTCTGAGCAGGCCAAGTTTCAAACATCTTGGAAGTTAAATCGTCTCCAAACAACACATACATATCAGTTTACATTTTTTTCCCCATAAATCTATTCACTTTTCATCTAGATGGAAACAGCTATATCTGTTTCCACTCCAGAGCTAAAGATACGTCAATAAGTACATAATCTTCTCCAATATGTTACCTACCAAGGAAGCATAATTCCTCTAACACATCAACTAAACTGTAGGCTTGTTCACAGATCCTTAAAATACTCTCTGAAATATGTTTAAATGTTTTACACACATTTAATGCTTTCACTCATGTTTCTAGAAAACAGTATAGATACAACATAAGTGTAAAATATAAACACTGAATCTGGACTTGAAAGTCTGATGTCTATTTCAAGAGCTCAGTTTCCATTATTTATTGTAATCAGAAACATGTACTATAAATAAGGAATAATTTTCTTTTAGACTGTTCAAAAGTTATCTAGACACTCAGACAACAAATGAGCCAAAAGCTGATTCCCAAGACAGAGTAAATTGTCATTATACTCTGGATTACTGTTTAAACCCTAGAGAAATCCTTCTACAGGCATATGTTTAGCCTCATCTCCAGTTTTTCCCCATGACTGCTTCTAATACTTCATATGTGACATTTGCAATTGAATTCCTCTGCCAATTATGCTCAGATATACTCTAGCATCTTTTCTTGGTTCCTCTCAATCCACTGTGTTCTTATCAAGATCTTTTGGCTTCAGTGGACTTCAGCTCAGAAGTCAGTATTCAGTGACTTCATCTTAACTAATTCCATAATATGGTTAAATTATAGGAAATTTCTATTAATAGAATACTATACTGAAACCTAGGAAAAAACAATTGCTTAATACTGTACGAACTGTACTTCAAACTGTAGGTCAAAATTAAGAAAACATTTACAGATAAAACACTACTCAGAAACAGCTAAATATCTTGTTTTAATACCAATGACTTTGATTCATAAAACATACGTTCCCATACAACACTATTTGGGATCCCTACTACTGCCCAATTTGAAAAGCATATTTTCTTTTCAGTAGTGCATACTGTGTGATTATTCAGGTGTATGTCACTGAATAAAAAATACTTATTTTCATAATAAAGGAAACCTAAATACTGAATAAAGGAGTTGACACCCATGGTAATAAATGTACACTAGCTCTGCAAGATTTTCCCCATCAGAAAGATACAGATGACAGCAAAATAGCTTCTCTTATGCTGGTCTGTTCACCTACCTTTTCTGATGAGTTGGCTGCAGAAAACTGTAGAAATAGAAAGCTCAATTAGTATGATTTATGTATCCTTGGATGTCAATCATTACTGGTGAGAGGTGGAACTTTCAGAATCTCTGTGCATTAATTAAGAGCTCATCTCAGCAGAGTAGTCATTCCACCTAAGGACCAAAAATAAGTTTTAATTAGAGTCTAGAAGACAGTATGTCATATATAGAAAACTAATTCTTTAGCAATATAAGGATAGGCGATAGCAGATAAAGCAGCTTTAAACCAGTTTCAGATCACATAAGAAAGGTAGTGGTCACAATCCAGTAATTAAGAAGAAATCAATTACCCCTATCCAAGGATTGGGGCTCAGCCAACACTCCAAAGAGGTGATCTCTACTTAGAGAGATCCTTCTCTTGTGGCTGTCAGCCCTTAAATGAGGTTAGGGAGAAATGGAGCCAGGGTCCACCCCTTCCAGTCACACAGGTGAATTGCTTCCACCTGTGCTCCCAGGGCTGGCTACACCGCTTCACCAGCTGCTCAGTCACTGGTTCAGGCCATAACCTAACAAGTTCCCATAGAAGAAAAAAAAAAGTAATAGGACATTATTAGTAACAATGCAAAGGGCACAGATTTCTGTATTTCACTTAACTTTGCAATATGATAGAACTTTTATCATGTATAAGCCTCCCTGAAATACTGGGCAAATTCTGTAGTGTTACATGGACACTGCACAAATATTAGCCAGGTTGAATGAATGCCAACAGTATTAGTAGGATCCTGTCAAATTACTAATGCACAATCTGACTGCAGATACAATAGGCAAAACAATGCAAACTCAGCAAAAGGAGATGAATGGACTTGTGCAATGCATCAGATTCATTCACCAAGCGATACAATATATAGGCAGTTGTTGGCTGGCCTTCAATGTGTCAAGGCTCAGGAGAGGTTAAAAACTAGCTGGGCTAACTAGTGTCAGCTGCCTAAGAGAGCTTTGCTTATGGAATGATTTAGCTGAGAACCATCAAATAGTCTGCCGAGGACTCTCTAGGGAAATAATGTATAAATAATTAATTTTATACCATTTATAAATTAGAGGAAAGAAAACAAGTTTATAAAGCTGGTCTGAAAAATAAACGTCAGCTTATAACTCAGGTATGGAAAGGATAACATTTAACAAAGAAGTTTATATTCTAGAGAACAAGATGAAACTTTTTTTGTCAATGGCTGAAATAAGAAATACAAAGAGCTAATAAAATACCAAAACAACAAACAGACTTCTCTATAAAGGATTAGAGAGGAAAAAAAATAAAAGGCTTAATTCCCTTATGGAAATAGAAAAGACGAAATACGAAAGTGCTATTTCAGCATTGCAAATACTACCATTACCAGAGAATGGAAACTAACAAACATTACATGATATAATTAATAATTGTAAAGAAGTCTACTGCAGAGAAAATAGAGCAAAAAAATGATGGCATGTCAAAAGGAGGAAGAGATTTACTGAGCATTCTATAATAACAGAACAAGTGTAAAGACCTTCTTCACTGCTACTATATTTCATGGTCTCTTATGGAGGTATTGGTAAATACCTTTAAGAGATGGATATTTCTCAAATACCTGTTTGAGATACATAAGCGATAAGTTTCCTTCCTAATCAATATACCTGACAGGTAATGAAAAACAACAGCAAATACAGCAACAACAAAAAACACACAAACACAACTCATAGCTGTTACAGATATATTGTTTACATCGTTATTTAGAAGAAAACGTGTGATGAAACTAATACATACGTGACGGAAATCATAATATAGTGAGGGAACAGCTGGTCTTTTAAAGGCATTCAGCAAAATATAGACAAAAATATATTATTGCCTTTGATAATTCATGAATGTTAATGTAATTAATGCTTTTAATAGTTCTCATTAATGCTTTCTTATGGATTTTTCTAGTCATGAGCTGTTTCATATACAGGCATGAAAGCGCTCTCCCCAGTTTTCTGAGTGGGAATATTACTGTCTTCAATAGGAGATCTCAGCAAGCAGATGGAATATAAGACAATTAAATATGATGGCAAGACACAGTAATACATCCTTTTGAATGCTGCAACTGAAACTCATATTTTTAAAGTTCCAGCATTTATCTTGTGAATTGTTTCTGAGGTATGGCAGTACCACACAGAATATATACTACTGCTATGGATATATGCATATTATTAGATCTGATATAATACCTACTTCTGTGAAGAATAACTTTAGTCTATAAAATGATAGATCTCTGGAAGGCCATGTTTAATACTGGCTGATTCCATGATAAATATTTCTAAATAGAAAGGAAAAGAAATTTGTCAGAGTTGGTCACTTGTATTCTCTCAGCTAAAGTAAAGCAGTAAGTCTCGTGACCTGCCACCTCCTGCTATTCATACTCAGCACATTTCTCATCAACCGCTTCTCTTGAAGAAGACAGCAGAGATAACAGGCTACACTACATTCCAAAGCAGATAGAAAACCTTTGTTCCTTCAGAAAATTACATGAATTTTTTTGATGGTTTGTTTGCTGTTAGTCACAAGTGACAATACAAAGAAGTGAGCCAGAGGACTGCCTGTCAGCACTTCTTAACCTCCCTGTTTCAAAGCTGCTCTACTGCTCTTTCCAAACTCACACTCCAGCCTACTGCTTTGGAAACCAGCCATAAAAAGGCTAACTCAGACAACAAAAAGCTGGATGATCCACTGAACTGTGACTGAGATTTGTGACCTGCCTGAAAGCAACCCAAATTCAGCTACAAGACTTCTAATAATCAGCTCTCACCAAGAGCCTGGCAAAGTGTCAACACAGTTGTACTATAAACACTTGACACAAAACTTGCTGAAAGCCACAAGATACCATGTATTATCATTAATACTACTTCTAAGGGTAGACTGATTCACAAAAAAATATGAAGTCAGAAATGGCAATTCCAAAATGTTTCTTCACACAGAAGACTGTAGCAATTAAATGACATCATACAGGCAATCAGAAAGAGGAACAAGACACTCCTGATGTTCTGCTTATGAAGAGACAAAATCACTTCTGACAAGTTCTTGTCAATACTAGATAAACCTTTCACAAGTAGACCAATAGTCATTTACAAAAGAAGAGTCCAATTCACCCAGCTGGTAAAGGAGATCTCTGACTCTACAGCACATCTCATGAAACAACCCAAGACCCAAAAATACTCCCCTTCAGTAGAGGACCCTTATATGGAGGGGGTTCCACCCTGGGACTACTCCTTCTGGTCACCTGTTGAGCACAGGTGCAAACAGTTTGCCTGTGCTCCCTGGGCCAGCCACAGCTCTTCACCAGGTGCTCAATCACCAGCTCAAGCCAGGACCTAACAGTTCCCCTACACCTGGCCATCTTTAAACTCTTTAACGAAGCCTGAAAGTTCAAAGTCTTGTCCAAGGTCTCCTCTGCAGTCAACAGAGAAAGAAAAAAGTTTCCATCTTTCTGTTTAGAAGAAATGCGGGGCACCAAGGCTAGCAGCTTGGACATATTGGCAAATGCTGATTTTTAATTTCATTGAATCATATAATGACTTGGGTTGGAAGGGACCTCAAGGATCATCAAGCTCCAACCCTCCTGCTGCAGGCAGGGCCACCAACCTCCACATCTAATGCTAGACCAGGCTGCCTAGGGCCCCATCCAACCTGGCCTTGAACACCTCCAGGGAGGGGAAATCCACAACCTCTCTGGGTGGCCTTTTCCATCACCTCACCACTCTCTTGGTAAAGAACTTCTCCCTGATATCCAACCTAAATCTTCCCTTCTTCAACTTAAAACAATTTCCCCTCGTTTTGCCTTTATCTATCCTTTCAAAGAGTTGGCTCTCCTCCTGTTTGTAGGCTCTCTTTAGGTACTGGAAGGCTGCGGTGTGGCCACCCCACAGCCTTCTTTTCTCCAGCCTGAACAAGCCCAGCTCCCTGAGCCTGTCTTTGTAGGAGAGGTGCTCTAGTTCTCTGATCATCTTTGTGGCCCTCCTCTGGACCCTCTCCTACAGCTCCCTGTCTTTCTTGTATTAGGGGCCCCAGGCCTGGACGCAGTGCTCCAGATGGGGCCTCACAAGAGCTGAGGAGGGGAACCTCCCTGTCCCTGCTGGCCACCCCTCTTCTGATGGAACCCAGGATTCAGTAATTTGCTTTCCAAGCTGCAAGAGCACACTGCTGGCTCATGTTAAGTTTTTCATCCACCAGGAGCCCCAGGTCCTTCTCTGTAGGGCTACTCTCAAGGACTGCTCCTCCCAGTCTGCATATGAGCCTGGGATTCCTCGGGCCCAAGTGCAAAACCTTGCACTTTACTGTGTTGAACCTCATTAGATTCACTCAGGCCAACCTTTCAAGTCTGCTGAGGTCCCTCTGAATGGCATCCCTTCCTTCCACTGCATCAACCGCACCGCTCAGCTTGGTGGCATCAGTAAACTTGCTGAGGGTGCACTCAATTCCGTCATCAATGTCACTGATGAAGACGTTAAAGAGCACCGGTCCCAAGACAGTCCCCTGGGGGATGCCACTTGTTACCGGCCTCCACCTGGACACTGATCCATTGATCATCACCCTTTGTCTGTGGCCTTTCAACCAAGAATTTCAATTCACCTGCATCTTATATCTGATTTTTCAAAGGTGTCTATTAATTAAATCCAATGTAACATTAACATCTAAATTTGCAGATAAAATTCTAAGAAGATATTCCCAACTTTTGGAAGACTTTCATTAGCCAAATGCTGATGAACAGTATTGTGGAGAACTCCTGATCCCTACTGATACTGGTCAGTGGCTTACCACTTCACAACGCAGTAGACTAAAAAACCCAAAAAAATTAAAAAGTCAAATATTCTCCTGTTTAGACTATTTATTCTCTCTCACATGCTCAATATTTCCTCCTTTTTAGGGAAAAACAAACAAAGTAACAAACAGTGCATTACTCTATATGAGCTCACTGCATCCTGCATACCGTACTTATTAGCTCTCTTCTAATGGAGATCAGAGAAACGATAAGATTTTGATCCACTTCCCACCATCAGTGTATTATTCCTGTGGTTAAAGACTAATTAATAAATCTATAACATTTCTGAGATGTTTCTATGAGAAGTAGGCTTAGGTGAGTGGATCCAGTAGGTGCTAAAGAGCGTATGACATACAAACAGGTCATTCAATCTAGAAACAGACCACGGGCTTGGAACATGAGGAACACAGTCCATTATCCATTCCTTGGAAGTGGATGAGACTTCATCAAACTGATGACACTACGGAAATAGTTAGAATCTAAACTTAAAGTTGAATTTCAATACGCTCATGCAAGGGATGGAGATAATATCTGCCTCTAACCTGTATTAACATTCATAATCTTCATCAGCTGCTTCTGAAACAGTAGTGATGTCATATAAATATATACGCAAAAAAAAAAAAAGTAAATAAAAGAACACAAAGCACTGTAAAATATAAAATATAAAACAATATATTTTTACAAAATATAGAAGTATTATTAAAAAATGAAAATTTAAAGGAAGTTTAGTAATAGCAAAAGAATCCACCCAACAGTTTCTCCATGGGCAGCATTATCTACAGATCAAAATCTCTTACTGAAATCCATTTATCATACAACATTGGAGTCACTTTGAAAATGATTCCATTGTAGTCAGCAGCACCCAAATTGAGGATGGAAGTTATTAATCAGACAGCCATACCATGCTGTTTTCTACTGCAAAGACAACAACCACTGCTGACTAATGAGTAAGAGAAAAATGTCTCAAATTAGGGTGCACCTGTATGTGATAACTTTGATTTCAGCATTTTGCTGCCTCGTTTTGCTACCCAATGAGCCTTTCAAGCTGTCAAATTTCTTTCAACTTTTTTTAATCACTATTTCTATCTTGGTTCATACGAACACAAGAGATACATCATAAGTGTAATGAGAAAATACAAATTTTAATACAGGACTGGGAAGTTCTAATTGCTTTTTGATAATTTCCTCAATTCTTAACTACTTAATATTGTAAGGAATATTATGGTAAAATTCTTATAGTATCATATAATCATTTATAAGTTGTGTGGATAAAGGAGATATCCCTTATACTTTATGGTTATTTTGTGTTCTTTATATATTCTATATGTAACATAAAAATACCAACACTTATTAATAGAGAATTTGGAGAACTATTAATCGAGAAATGTCTGTCTGTCTGACTTCAGCTAGACTAACAGGCTTGTATTTCTCTTTGAAATGTTAAGATCAAGAAGGCATAAACCTATTGATAAATATCATGTAGAAGGTAAGAGAGCAAGCAAGCACTGGAAAAGACAGTGTAGGAGAGAGACCAAGAGGGCAACAGTGTTGAACAGAAAAGTCTTAAGGTTATAGCTGAAGTAACTGGATTGCCTAAATGTGAGCAAATAATGTTTTAGGCTTTCTTGTAGACAGCTATGCCACTATGTTCCACTGAACAGAGAACCTATTATATACTTCAAAATTTTCAACATTTTCTATACTTGTAATGTGACAGGTAATAGATAAGACAATTCTTTATATTTAATCTTTCTTTTAATCTTCCCTTTTCCACAAAGCCTTAAAAAATAATAAAAACAAGGTGTCATTAAGGCATCAAAATTTAAAGTTGGGCCTTTAAAGTAAGAGGTTCACCCTAACTAAAAAAAAGAGTGTAGTATCCTAGGATCAAGACTAAGACAGTAAATGAAATAGGGACATATTCTGTCTGAAGCAACACTTGTGGAGAATGCATAAGAGATGCACAAGGCACCAACTGACTGAAACTGGGACCAGAATATGAGCAAGGAGGTGATGTGATATACTGATGCAGTTAAAGTGAATGCCTGGATTCAGTCCTGAAAAAGCACTGGCAGGGTCTCTTGCTTGAAAGACAACCCTGCGAGACAGACTGGGGGAAGGATCACAGGTGCAGTGTGCCCCTGTACTGTCATAACAATAAATAAGGTTATCTGTCATGATCAAGCCATCTGGAGAAATACTGTCCTCAATAGCTGCTACACATTTATCTAAGGTTACAGAAAGTGCTTATATAACATTGACTTGGTAGAAAATAGTTTGTGTGCTATAATTAGAGGCCGTATCACAGTGAACATGCATGCAAAAAATTGTTGGATGAATATTAAGGGTATTTTGGTACTATTGATTTATAAGTGATGATACAGAACATTAAAAAATAATCACAAATGGCAGTTAAAATGCTACATATAGCAGCTGTGGCAGAGGTTTTCATTTTACTATTCAAATCAGCAGTCCAACCACCAATGCCTGGATATCATTTAGTTCTTTTTACAGAAATTATTTAAAGCAGAGACCATATCTGAACAAGTCATACTGTAAGAAAATAACAACCTACTCGGCAAATGTTAACTTCACAGAAAATGCCTCATTTGTCCTCTCTTTTTTCTTGCCAGCCAAGTATATACTCAAGCCTTGTGATTAAGTGCACTTACATGGACTCAGGTAATCACGGGTCATCTGTGGGAGAAAAACTGAGTTACAGCTGAAAGGACTGAATACAGACTGAAACGTAGCCTTGCCCTACTCAGCCCCTTCTGCTGTAGAACACAAAAGTACGTTAAGGATGCTTTTTCTGAAATCTGAATAATCATTAAATCCACTTTTCTACTGCTATCTTTTTGAGCTGTCTTTAATATAATGCACGTTTGGCATGCACCCTAAAGTCATAATGGGAAAATAACCTACATGTGTAATTACTTTTCTGGGAGGGAGATAGGTAGATGGAGATGTATTGTGTACTACACTGATAGTCTACAGTGTGGGCAAGTAAAACCAGTACTGGAATTAAATTCAGTTCCTTTGATTTTTCCTTATGACCTCTCTGCTGACAGCATTAAAATCCTTTTTTTCAGATAGAGTATCAACAAGCAGGACATATTTGGGACTCTGAGAAAGATCTGTCTGTTATCTGTTCTTCATACTAACTCCACTTCACTGCAAAAAGCTTCTGTGGCAGCAATTTTATCTACAATCATAAGATTGCTGTGGACTCAACTATAAACTGAATAAAATGACCCTTTCTATGGGGTTGTTCATTCCTGATAACTTAGCATATTGAGCACATTTGTCTGCAACACCATCTTTTTGTGGGCTGCCACATGTGGGGCTAAATAACACGGTATCACAGATGGCAGCTCTTAGCCTGACCCCTTCTGTCCTGCCTTGTGTAAGAGGAGACTTTCTGCATATAATCATCATCATAGAATGGCCTGGGTTGAAAAGGACCACAGTGATCATCTAGTTTCAACCCCCCTGCTATGTGCAGGGTCGCCAACCACTAGACCAGGCTGCCCAGAGCCACATCCAGCCTGGTCTTGAATGCCTCCAGGGATGGGGCATCCACAACCTCCTTGGGCAACCTGTTCCAGTGCATCACCACCCTCTGTGTGAAAAACTTCCTCCTAATATCTAACCTAAACCTCTCCTGTCTCAGTTTAAAACCATTCCCCCTTGTCCTATCTCTATCCATCCTCATAAACAGCCGTTCCCCTTCCTGTTTATATGCTCCCTTCAAGTACTGGAAGGCTGCAATGAGGTCTCCCCGGAGCCTTCTCTTCTCCGAGCTGAACAATCCTGGTTCCCTCAACCTTTCCTCATAGGAGAGGTGCTCCAGCCCTCTGATGATCTTCGTGGCCCTCCTCTGGACCCGCTCCAAGAGCTGCTAACCTTCAGCAGCTCCTCCCCACAGAGGAGAAGAGCACCTGATCAGAGACCATGTTCTAACTAGCGGACTCCAGATGAGCTAACCTACAGTATAAACATGATGTCTTCAAACTTAAATCACACCTTAGATTTAAGGACATACTTTAACCATACAAAGACATGAAATCTGAATCAATGGGAAATAGGTTACATTCCATCTCCTGGCTTTTCAGTCAAGGAGGAGGCGAGCAAGGCCACGGCAGCCTTTCTGTGCTGTTGTGTAGAGTCCTTGAGTCACTTCCTCTACTGCTGGAGCACTGCCCTTACATGCGTGCTGCCTCCCCCCCCCCCCCCATTACTGCGGAGAGAAGTT
This sequence comes from Pavo muticus, assembly GCA_016647715.1. Taxonomy (NCBI): domain Eukaryota; kingdom Metazoa; phylum Chordata; class Aves; order Galliformes; family Phasianidae; genus Pavo; species Pavo muticus. The sequence continues at coordinate 1,593,887 of JACDJE010000102.1, read as the reverse complement.
ATTCAGGTAGCAGGTGAACCACAGCATATTCCCTTTGTCAGGAATAATGAAACCCAAAACATTTGAGGAAAGTTGTTGCTACTTTCTCTTGGTCACAAATAGGAACGCCACAAATGTTGGATACAGTATTTCACTGTCAGTGTTTTCTTAATTACTGCAACAACCAGAAGTATGCTTTGCTTAATTCCTATAACTTATAAACACAGTCACGGCCCAAAGCCAAACTGGACCCTATGTCTTTGTAGCATCAGTGCTTAGTAGGAAAGATTTACCTAAAGGCTTGAAAAAGCAGACAAAATTGTAATCAATCAAACCTTACAGAAGTTTTCAGGCTGAAAGCAGCAGTCAGTTCTATCTAGGCCTTTGTAAATCCGGTACCACACTTCTGGTTCCGAGGCTACCTCAACTTTATAACTCATGATTAAGGATTACCTCACTACCATCTCTGTTGCAAAGTTTTGGTCTATTTCTCTATGTCTACACAGTGTAGTTAAAAGACTTGAGTCCTTGAGATTAAGGACTTTCAAAAAGTGAGCTGCATGATGATGGTGAAGCTGTGCTTATAGCCAAGGAATGATCTGCAAGAGTAGCTGTTCATACTGATCACTGAGATCAAATATCATCTGTCTCCTCTGAGGACCCAACTAAAAATAGCCTAGCTGGGTGCTCAGGCTGACAAAAACAAAGCAACACCAGCATCACAATACATAGAAAGATATAATTAAAAAACAAAAACAACAACAACAACAACAAAAAAAAAACACAACACCTAAAAGTATGAAATATTTAGCTTTCTATCTGCATCAGTTAGAAGTGTAAAGCAATAATGAAATAAAGAATATTTACTTTCATTGCCCTTATATGGCTCACAGCAACTGTGATAATGTCTTGCAGTGTGCATGACACTGTGCTTCTGCTCATTATACATAACTAATGAGAGTGATACCCACACTAAACTTTCTGTTGCTAATTCTAATAGCCTGGCTTGATTTCTAAGTACAAATATCTATGCACATATTTGTTACTACAGTTCCTCTCAGTCAATCACTAAGTAAACAGAGATCTTCATCAAGACAGCTTGTATTTATCACACTTCAAATACTTAAATCATATGCCACCCAATTAGGTAAAGTCCAAGGAAATTCTTGATTGATTCTGAAGTTAACCGTATGGTTAGCTAGCAAGTCAGCAGAAATTAAAGTCATCACTAAGTCCACATTTTTGTAATTACTACTAAAAGCTATTGTTTTAATATTTGTTTTTTGTTGTCTTCAATTGGCTTAAAATGGCAAGGGTAATTTACCAATCGCTGTTTGCAATCTACCAAAGCATAGTAACATGTTGACAAAGGGCACAAATACCAAAATAGTTCACAGAGATTCTCTTCTGACAGCTAGGGTGAAATAAAGCATGACTACAACACTATGTCATCCTGCATCTTTTATTGCAAATCTAAGAAGTGAAACCAAGCTGCTTCTTATTTTCTGCCTCTTTCTGTCGGAACAAGTATGAGCACAGGTAACAAAGCAGACCACACAACAACCTCTCTAATCACCTCCACTCACTTCCCTACCTCGTAAAAATAGGAAATGCTCACACTAAATTCAAACTATATTCAAGGACTGCTGTTACAGTTGTAAAAGCAAACTCTCAGAAATGAAATCTTTTTGACAGTCTGCGCTTTGATATATTCTGTGTTTGAATGATTATATACTGATTTTGCAGTTCTTTTTCCTGGCTAAGCAAGGAACGCTCTGTGGGCATGAATGAGGATTACTGAGTGAAGGGTGCTGCCACCTGTTAGGTCAATGTGCTAACCAAAGTGGATGTTATCAGGAGAACTTTTTTGTAATTAATTAAACAATATGTAGAAACGGATTCTAGATCCTATTATAGAATTTCTAGAGGATATTGTACATCCCTTAAATTGTATTTCTCACAGCTGGCTTAGCCTTGTGAAAATACATCATACTCGATTTCTGACTCCTGCTCCTTTTAACGCTAGCTAGGTGCTTAAAATTCTCTAATTAATACTTTTATCTGTGAGGTAGGTAGAAGGGAAGATTGACCTCTTCACTAGATTGCATATAGATAGGCAGGTGCTGTTGATATTCAGAGGAAACAAGAATAGAAGGTGGAAGGAAACAGAGATAGTTCATGTTTTGCTGTCAAGTCAACAAAATCAAAAAGATAGAATTCTGAAATAAGCAGTACATTGAAATGATCTTTTGGTATACAAGCAATGGAACATAACAGGACAATTAAAAAAATACACTAAAAATAAGTTTTATAACCAAATATATAGCTTCAGCACAGTAAGTAATTCTTACTACATCTGTATTTCAGGGACTGGATGTAAACACAAGTTCAAATACGAATAAAAACGTGCAAATAGTTTGTGCAATACAACTCACACCGCATAACAATACAGCAACTTCCAATTTCTTTTCTGGTTCTGAATTCCTTTAATTCCAGCGACTCCAAATTGGATAGGCACTCTTAATTACTATATAAAATGGGGCTATGCAAAAAAATGTTTTATTTCTGGTTGCTCCCTTTCTTAACAAAATAATGACTTCTATTATTTTCATTATAATGAAAAAGAGGGAAAGTGCAAATGACAGGGAAAATTCACAGTTGGGTAAAACCATAATGACATTCCTCTTTGCTCTGAATTATTTGAACTTTGTGCCTTTTTTCTTTTTTCTCTTTTAATAATTAGAGTAGAAGCAACAACAAGAGAAGCATAAGATGTTCTGAGAAAGAAAATGTCTATTGATTTGCCAGACATTTAAATGCTTTTCTTGTATCTGTTTGGACAAAACAGAATTTCACAAAACCCTTTGCAATAACACTCAGGATCCTGATATGACTACAAGAGCAACTGAAGGCTACCTGGATCTTGCAGAGCTTCCTTTGGAATTTGATCTATGCAATATAGAAACAAAGGATTTGTAGCTTTTGAAAATACAACATGCATCTGTGATCTTACATGTTAAACATTAACAGACTGATATTAATCACATCATTTGAAAGAAAAGCAAAAGACGACATGTTGGATATGCATAAAATAAAATGTATATTTAAAAAATCATAAGAAAACAGCTTAACATGCATAAAAGAGGAATGAATACAACAAAGAACCGGTAATGTTAATTGGTGTCTGCTGTCCTAAGCAGGTTGTTCTTGTTCTCTCAGGATGTCACTCAGAATTAAACACAGGATGTATGCTGTTTCACATGCAACAGTGGACAGAGTTGAGTTGTATCTCACAAACACGGCAAACAGGGAGCATGAGTAACTGCTATTTACATTGCAAAGCGTACTTCTGAACAGTCAGCTTGTAGAAGTCGCAGGTGCAATCATAACTCATTTTTAGCTGTTTTCGTTCACTCCGAATAAAAGCCTGTACATTTTCTGTAAGTTCTGGCTCTCCAATTAAAGCTACACAAGAAGAAAGAAAATCCCTGATCCTTACCATCTTCTATGAAGCTGCATAAGAGTAAATAATAATAATAAAAAGGATATTTTAAAATCACTTACACCTTTGAGAACTGGTGCTAGTGTGGTACCAGGCAAACACAAAGAGGCTTCTACTTACTAGTCAGTGTAGCTCTAACATGTCAGATTCCACTTTGAGCAGAGACACGCTTACTGTGCTGTACAACATCTGTTTGGCATCACTGAAGTTAACAGGACGTCACACTGATTTGAGAGTTATCTGATGGATAAAATTCTGATATCTTGTTTTTAAAAGCAGCATAATACTTAAGTACTATGAAACTAACCTGGTAGCTACAAATTCATGAACAAATCAAAATTCTGCCAGGGTTCCCTTCTTGCTGTGCACACCACCAGGACACCAGGGCCAAGATGAATGCATGTAATCTCACCCTTGCAAAGGAGAATAGTTCAAAGTGCATTGCACAGTGAAGTTAAAATTCAAAACTTGCCCTGCAGACTAGTTTTTGTATTGGTTGATGAGATGAAATCAAGAGGCTACTTGCTGTAGGTTAGGTTTGGCTTTGACAATATATAATCTGTAAACGAAGCCATCTATTTAATTTATCAAAGACTAGATTTATATATCAAAACACCATTTTGGTAGCCACTAGAAATTTCATTCTTTAAGTATTTTTAGTTAGTCTTTCAAGAGCAACTACTTTAGTATTGTCCACCTAATTCTTAAGCTTATTTTAAATGATATCCATAGTAATAGAATCTGTCCTACAATAGTAACTAAGGTGATACTATTCTTGTATTTTTTAATTATTAGAGGTCTTTTTAAGTTGTAGTGAGAAAGACTACAAGGATATTCTGTGCAGAGTGTTACAAGAAAGAAAGGTACAGAATCAAAGTCTTGCCTACGGGCACCAAGGCCCCTTGTTACAGCAGTTCTTTTTACCTGCACAATTAGAATACTTGTTTGAGTCCGATAAGATTTCAGTGCATACGGCATTTATTTCTATTTTATATTTATATCCTGTGACAGCACTATTCATATGGAAAGCACAGGGCTAATTTACTCATGTTCTAATACGACTAAGTCGGTTGATGTCTCTTGCGATAAACTGTACATTAAAATATTTTCCCTTGTGTAAGGATATAATTATACCAGTGAGAGAGGACACTGCTAGGATCTTTAAAGATAAAATAAGATGCTTACTATGTCTAAGTGTGCTTTGAGAAAAAAAAAAAAAATATTTTTAAACTGGAAAGTGATGAAGGACAAAGAAAATGTTGAACACATGCACAACTGTGGCCCTTTTCATCTTCTACAAAGCACTGTATCTACATATAATAAAACTGGACTTTGTTCATCACAAAGTAGTTTCTGGTTATGTGAAAGTATATGTTCTAATAGCATGTTCATAACAGAATATAATAGATAGTAAGCCTCTTATGTTAAAAAATTCTACCAATGTAAAGAAGAAGGGAAACAAAAGAAGCTTATGTTGATAGTATATCGTATCATTTGCCATGGTAGGCCTTTAATTGTCATAGATGAGATGACAGAACAATTTTTTGGAATATATATATATCATAGCCGTTAGGGATCTCGAACTTCATTAAAAAGAAAAATCTCATTAAGGAATTTCCAATATTTAGGCAGAAAGCATATCCTAAGGCAATATTTTGATTTAAGTCTGTGATGCACAGGTGAATTAAATGTACCTAGAAAAAGGACTGGGAAATCCCTGCAGGAGTGAAAACACCAGGGTAATGTTTAACAAGCTGTGATGGACGGCTTATGTAGCTCAGATATACAAGTATCTTTCTACTAAGAGATGGCCAGAATGTACAGAAGAGGATAGTATGAAAGAGGTGAGCACTTTGATGCCTCAAAGACTAAGAAGCACAAAAAAAAAGTGAGAATAGCAGAATGAATGGGGTGATAGGCAGTGGAGAAAGGAGCATTAAAATTCCTGCCGTTGTTGCAAAATGCTTTACACAGTTCCAGGAGGAAACTCCTTAAAATGAGATGTTACTCTTGGAAGAAAGCAGAGATAATGAACAGGAGTGAACTGAAAAAAATGTGCAAAGATCAATAGAGGAACCACAAATCAAGAAGTCTTAATCCTTGCAGTTTTCAGAGATAGAATCTGCTGTCAGCATATAATCTTCATTACCTAATCTGAGAATCTGAAAGCAATGGAATAGGGTGAATATTGCAGAGTCTCCCAAGTTACCTTTTAGATACTTTTCCAAGGAAGGCTTGCATAGATGTTGGTGTCTTAACCAAAGCTGCTACCACAACTACTGGAAGAATAAAACCCCTTTTCTGGTCTGTAGTTTACAGAGATAAAAGTTTTCTATGGAAATATAGTTGCATAAATGCTTACTTCTTAGATGATTTTTGTGTATCTGTGATCTAGCCAATTTTCAACAAAATAATTACAAGAACGCTGGTGCCCGCATAAATTCCTATTTACTTAGAAGTCAGCGGGCAGCCTCCAGATTCAAATTCAGCACATCCCTGAACACATGATGTATGTTAAGGGATCAGAATCAAATCAAAGTTCTAAGTCGCAGTATCAGAAATGGCTAAACAAGCCACGTCTCTTTATCCCTCAAGTTAGCAAGAACGTGTGTTAATAATCCAAGACTGAAAGCAACATTATAGAAAACAGATTTCATTTTGTAGGAAAAGAAAGTTTTACATACATTTATATTGTTTTCTGATGGAAAGCTACTTATGTATAGTTTTGATGTTTATAAAGTACAGCTTTAAACTTCTGCAGCTGTCTTTTTAATAAGCTTTAAATGAATAAAATACATTTTGCTACTACAGTAGAGTGTAAGATCCCTAAATCATTACAGCCCTTAGAGAAATCTGAAAGAAAAACTAGATCTGCAAGTTCTGTTTTATTTACAGTATAATTAAAGTAATTATAGTAGTTGGTAAAGCAGTATACCTTCTATAATTCCATAGCTGAAGTGAGATCTTGGATAAATAATAGCTATTCATTTTCCTGACTGGATACATTATTTATTTCTACGAGCTATTGATAATCTCACAATTCACAAGAGAAACAAAACCACAAATGAGTTTGCAAAGGACGGCAATAAATAGTCTAAATAAATCATGTTCCCAGGTACAGGTTCAGTGGATATTTCTTTTACATAATAATGATACTGCATGTTTCCACACGCATATACAAAAAATACTTAAACTTTTAAATATTATTCCCGTGCAAATCCATGTCTGTTTTTATTTATTTATTTTTAATTTATTAAGTAACTTCTCCCATGATGCAATTCTTTGTGGTTTTGTCACAAACAGTAATTTTGTATGCACTTGTGTCATAGAAATAATTTTCATCTTCCATTTGCCTTTTCTAGAATGACTGAATCTCTGGAACTAACACAAAGCTGGGTTTTTTTCAAGTAATTAAACATACTCTTAGCATCAAACATACCCCTGTATGCTTGCAGACTCATATGTTTGGAGATGAATCAAGGTAAGAAGGTTTTCAATTTCTGGCAATAATTTACAGAGCACTTGTCATTAAAAGTTCATGTACCTAGTAGTTATCAAACTAGAATAAATGAAAAGTTGCAGTAATTCCCTAGCCCTGGGGAATAGCTGAAATAATACAGCTAAGGGTTGTCAATGTATGCTGCCTTTTAATTGAGGGCTATTAGGCTCCGACAATCTTAAAATTCTACCCAACATATAAAAACAGTGCAGCCGTTTTACAGAGTAACTTGTATAATAGTCAACCAAATTTTCCTAAAAATGAAGATGTTAGTTGTTTTCTGGGTTGTACAGCAGGCAAAAAAATACAATCAAATAAATAAACAAATAAATGAGCCGTATTTTTCACCACCCCTATGGAAATGCTATAGTCTCTTTAGTAGCTATTTTATTCTAATTCAAAAGCAATTCTGAATACTTGTTAAAATCTCTGATAGCAGCACCTAATGAGAATCAAAATGGAATATTTCACAAGATTTCCCCTCTAAAATAAATGCGACTATTAAGATTCGACAGAAATATACATTTCCTAGAAAGTATTGTAGAAAATCCCGAAGCTGACCATAAGTGTTCTCATTTTGAACAGGTACTACTTAACAAAGAAAGACATTTCTGCCTTTGAATTGCTGAATCAAAAATATGAGCACTTATTAACTGTGAAATACCATTTTTAACCCATTATTTTTATCACCAATGCAGTCAGTGCTTCCTTGTCTAGGTCCTACCTTTAAAATCTCAGACTTGGAGGAAAGCAAACTTAAGTTCTATTCAAAATGTGTTCACAAACATAGGCCATGAAGAAGCTGATACAATTTTTATCAATTCCTTTTTTCAAACTTAACAAACAAACAATGCAGATTAAGGGTTGATTTTCCAGGCTTTTGAGAGTTCCATGCAAAATAGCACTATCTTAAAGGAATAGCAAGGAGCAATTCACACTTTAAAACAAGTTTTGAGTTGATTCAGTAACCTGTAGATCTTAATTCAATTTAGTCTTTCCATGATTCTGCCAGCTGTCAGCATTAAGTGCAAGGACCAAGGTTGTATCAGTGTATCTGTAGCCCACCTCTGCTCTTTAGGACCACTGGCCCTAGATAGGGTTACTGCAGTAGAAATGCAATGAAGAAACCTCCTGAAAAAGAGAATTTACCAGATGGAGGAGCCAAGAAACATTTACTGCACAGTACCTAAGAACCCATTCTTAGTTTTTAGAAATTACTACCCTTCTTATTAAGTACTAGAAGGAATGTTGGCAGAGAATATTCTGCTAGCAGATGGCACTTAAGTTGGAATTAAATACAGCAACAGTATCACATTTGGACACTATTCAAGAATGAATGCTGCCGTACAAGAAATGACTAAGTAAGCCAGGACTTCTCAGGCTGGAAAAGAGATGACTGAGGGGGAAAATGTGATAGAAGCTCATATGCATGGATAGAGATTAATTGTCTAACTTCTTTTCTGACAAAAACAACCCCAACAACCGGAGGGCATAAACCAAAGTTAGCAGGCAACATGTTTGGCATTTAAAAGAAGTGTTTAGGCAAGGTTTACTAGATGCAGAACAGACACATCTGGCACAGGAAGCCTGAAACAGCTTGCGTTTTGCCATGGCCCAGTGTTAGAAAAAGGACAGTTTACAGAATATAATGCACCTAGGGAATGCCAGCAAAATCACCTCAAGTGAAAATACTGTTATCACGCTTAGGAATCTCATAATGAGCAAGCCACATTCCGCACAGTTCTAGAAGGCTATTTTATGTCTGAATTATTAGTGTCAGGCTGTACTTTTGTGTTATAGCTCTATGACTTCAGATTTGTTTAATTCTACTGCTGATTCTAATTGCTCAGATTAAATCAGACTCAAGTCAAAAGTGGTATACACCAGCACAATGTATGATCTGGCACCGTTATTTGCCATCTGCAATGCAAATGATCACACTGTACATGCTGACCCTATTTATCATTTAAATGAAGACTTTTCATAACCATTCATCACATAAGCTCTTCTCAGACCTTAAGTAATTTTTGCCATTCCTTCATTACATGTTCTTCAAATTTAGTTTACACCTTTTTTATCATTGTTGACACTTTTGCTTTATCTGAATTATGACCTTTATTACCTATTACCTTAACTAATAAAAAATGAACATTACTGAAACTTACATTTAGACATAAGAATCCCAAGGATGATGATGCTTTTCTATCTCATTTTAAAAGAAATGTAGACACCCCCAATTATCTTTGAAAACTGCTGTATTTATTGTTTCTTAATTGTTCTGCTGTAAATTCTTATTTATTGAACACTGGTCTATCAGTATGGTCTTGGATTCTGCTTGAAGACTCCATGAATAACTACCAGTTGTTCTGCAATGAAGGTGATTGATCTAAAACTCCCACACTAAAACCACAGTTCCCCTTGCTGTTGTACTAAATTCTCTGTACAGACAGATCAGTAAGATGAAGATTTTGCAGAAAAAAAAATGCAATCCCATTTCATTACTAGCAATCAAATCCTGTCTTTTGCTAAGGAACACCAGAGCAAGCTGTAAATATTCTAGCAGCTGCCTTTGTGTGGCAGAACAGAATTTAGCTGGTTGGTAATAAACAGTTCATCTTTGGACAAAGTGACAAAGTTGTAAACATCCATTTCCATGGAATTACACTCATATGCTTCTAAACCTGTTCATGTTTTACTGAAGTTTACAAGGTGTAGATGGAAATCAAAATAAATTCATTCTGGAAACTTCACAGCATAGAGGAGATGCACTCGAGGAAGTTCTTAGATAAAGGAAAACCAGTAAATTCCTTGTGAACTATACTGTCGATGAAATATTTATTCAATATAATCATAGATGAACTTACATGGGAACACAATTCCTACCATACGTGCAAGCGATTCATTTTGTGCACTTTGTTGTGACCTGTGGCAATGTTGAAGCAGCTTAACATTATGAAAACTGATTTATTTCAGGATCAGGCAATTTATATAGAATCTAACCTTGCTACGCAGGTAAAAGTACTTGCCCTTGGCTATTACTTAGCCTGACCACAGGGCTTTCTTGAAACAGCAAATGCTTTATAAGTGTCAGCTCATGGCTAAATCAATGTTTATGCATGATGTACCTTTGAATAGCAAACACTTGCTGCCTGCAAGCTAAACAATGTTTTTATCTGTTTGCCTATTTCTGGTCCTTCAACCACAGCACAGGGTGTTGCAAATCGCATTTAGTAACAATTATCTGCTGGAATTTCACGACGAGGAAAGTAGCATGATTAATGAAAAGTGACACACAGAGATTACTTTGCTACGCTAGTCTCCTTGGTGAGCGGGTAACTCTGTTGAACTGAAGCCTGACCTTTGCTACTTTTAACGAGGTCAACGTGAATGCTAAAAGCTTGAAAGATTAGCCACTACAAATGTTTCAGTATTACTTAATGATACTGCCACTAACAAACTGCAGGTAGCCAATTAAATATAACAATACAGTTTTCACCTTTGAAATAAAGGCTGACTAAAAAACCAAAAGATGCTATTGTTTGCTGTTGAGGTTTTTAAAATATAACCCCAGAAATCTTACTAGAGCATGTTTTCCTTGCACATATATAATTAAGAGCCTAAATTTGGGTAAGGCAAATTGTCAAGCTTTTGAGGGACAAATCTTGTGTTCAAGAAACATTTAGATGTTGTACTGAGGAACATGGCTTAGTGGGAAATACTGGTTGGACTGGATGATCTTAGAGGTCTCTTCCAACCTTGGTGATTCATTGATTCTATGACTGTGTACCCAACTCATCCCTGAATTGTTGCTCAGAAGCTGTAATAACTGCCTCTCATTTACACTCCAGACAAGAGAGTGGCTCAATAGCCTGCAGTTTGCTGGAAAGGTGGATGAGGTTGTTACAAGCCCTGAAATTTTTAAAGTTGCTGTGTTGCCACAGAACTAGCATTGTAGCAAAGCAGTGCAAATATGAGGGAAACCTCAAGGTAAATCTCTGCAAAATAAACCACTAGCCTAACCAGTAGTAAGGTTCAACATACTCTGTGTTACAGCTTTAGCACTCATTAACTACCATAGGTAAATGGGACCCAATGAAACTGAGAATACAAATCTGAAATCTTACCTTTAAATTACAGATAAGTGAAAAAAAAAAACTAGCCACACAGACAAGAGGGGGAAAAAAAACACACGGCAATAAGAAAACAGTTTCAAGATTATTCACAATTGTTTTCACACCTGTAAATAAATTTTTGTTCGCTGGGGAACTCTGATCAGGGAGAGATTTCTGTGCTTTCATTTAGATTCACCTTTCTTAAACTGACAAAATTATCTTGCCACAAATCTTCAAGAAATCTAAACATTTATGAAGATGTAACACCAGGCCAAGTACATGAACAGCCTTTCCAACAGAACACTGTTGTCTGTATTAGTATATACATACTTTTAGGTTTCTTCTATCAGCACGTGTATACATTTATGTTCTACACTTCAATTTCAGAGGAGTTCATTACATCATATGTAAAAATGAGGACAAAACCAGGGAAAAAAGTCCAATAAAATTTCTCAAACTATAGAAAATGACATATCTTATATGTACTACACCCTCAAGATTCTTCTCTCATCAGCAAAGAGGAATAACCCTGCCATTGTCTGTGATGTCTCACAAATAGCTAGTATGGGAATGGGAATGAAACAGATTCCTAGCTAATAATATTTAAAGCAACATTAATTAAACAGAGTATGTGAAAGGCCCAGATCTGAGGCTACAGCACTGATCCCTCCCATTAAGCTCAAGGATAAGAGAAGTAGCCATTGTGTAGAACAAACGTAGTATTTGTATCACAGTTCTGTGAAGAACCTGTTCCAGTCTGCTTTCAGTAACAAAGAACTATAAGTACCTATAATACAGTTTATTGGTAGGAAGACCACTCTGTAATTATCCTTCACACCAGAAAACAATGAATGTAAGACCCTGAACATGCTAATTCCAGTGTTTACTATGCATCCATTCAGTATTACATTTGTTTGGAAGATGTATCATGACAATATCACAACACAGTACTAAACAAAGCAAGAAAGAAAATTTAGAGTTAGAAATATTACTTATAGCAAGGGTGCAAAATTAATCTTCATTCAATAAAACCAAATGGTTAAACAAAAAACTTTAACTTTAGTATAAAAGCTTTTATACTTTTTTATAAGCACTATTTTTACTATAAATTAGAACAAATCTTTTCATTAGCCTGTGAAAAGTCAAATGGGATTACCACCCAACAAAAAACATTAAAAAAAAAAAAAAGAAAAGAACATTTCCTATAAATGCTTATAAAACATCTGGGGAAATTCATCAGCAAATGTTGCACACTAAGATTCTGATGTTTTTACTCTTTAATGAGACTAAAAGTAGATTTACTATAAAAAATGTATCTAGAGTTGGTTTGCTTGTAGGAAAAAAAGGGAGGCTAAGCATTTTGAGTGATTTACCCAGACTTTGACATTGGCCCAGGGTACAGAGGAAGACAGCACGCAACTCTGACATTTCCCACCACAGTGCAGGCAGGAACCCAGGCAATCAGAAGAACCGGCAGAGCCCAGCTTTATGTTTCATTGCCCCAGCTCCAGTTGCCAGCACAGGAGAACTGCTAGGCGGGATTCTCATAATTTGCCTGTCTAGAGGCCTTCAGCAATTTATTCAAGTTTTGGAGGAAGTTCTGGCCTCTGAATTGTAATTCAAATGGTGAGAAACAGCTCTTGGGGCTCTTATCTCTGGAAGCCCTTTAGGTTCATGCTCTGCCTAAAATTAAAAGGAAGCATCTAGAAAATGGCAAAGGAGTTCAAGATATCCATCCAACTTTCAAACTTGGATTTCTGAACATACACCTAGGTTCTGTGTCTTTTTAAATAATTAAACTGAAGTCTTTATTTACTTGGAAATAGAAGCACAACACATCTATGTTCTAGTTCATACTTGCACATATATTAACATTACTACTACACAGTAAATTTTTTCAAATCCCTTTCCACTCAAACCTAGTAACTAAAAATACCAAACCTCTTGGAATATCGATGACCAGAAATCAAGGTATACATCATAATACATAATATCTTGTTGTTATCTTAACTAATAACCATGATAAACTGTAAGTAAAAACTTAAAATGGACCATTTATTCCTAAATATGCCTCCTCTGAAGTACAGAAATAACTGAAAGCTAATTATAATTAAGGTGGGTTTTTTTGTTTTGTTTTGTTTTGTTTTGTTTTGGTGTTGTTTTGGTGGTTTTTTTTTTTTTTTTTTTGTATACTGTAATGCTGGAGTGTAAAATCTTGATCTATAATGAAAACTAACTGTGTATAATAAACACTTACTCAACAGTTACTCTTTCTGGAGGACTGCTTGAATAATTTTATTTGAGAAAATTCTACATTGTTGATTATAACTGTGATAACTTACCTCTTAATACATTTTACAATTTGCACATAATGGTTCCAATGGAACTTGTAAATGACAGTAAATCATAAAATTCATTTTGCTTTGCATCAGTTCATTCATCCATGCTTCAACTAATCACCTCATTTCAAAATTCAATAAGCCTAAATACCTGGATTTATGATGCTTTGTCAAAATTAATAGGGGAATATCAACAATGTAGAATTAGAAGTCTATTGCAACTTAAAGACAAGCACCTAGTTGAAAACAATTAAAAAGACTCTGCAGCAATAATTATATCCACAGTGTTAGCAAATAAAATAAATTAAAACTGATTTTATTTCTGTTTTGGGAGATTGCAGGAAACACTAAAAAGCTTCAATTTAGTCACTTAAAACAATGAAGTTGTTTTGAAGTAAAACTTTAAAGAGAATGAATTGAGCTTGGAATACTAAGTACAGTTGAATGCACATACAGTGTGTGTGTTAGATGTATTTTTAAAAGTACACTATTTCTGTTTAATGTTCCATAGTTACAGTGGATTCGAAGGCTTTTATTCTGATAGACAACTTTTTTGTGATAAATAATCCCCTGCAATTTTATATCTAAGAGGATGCAGTCATCCTATCAAATCAACAAGGAAAAATAAAAGTGCAAATAATATTTCAAAAAGATAGTCATGTTTATGAAATACATACTCCTTATTAGGACTCAATACAAGTAAACAACCCCCTGTTTACAAACTAACTGCTGCATAACTGTTAACATATTTTAAGACACCACTGTATGCAAACTATAGCTTAGTTACAATCTTCTGGAGACTTGCATTTCTGTTCAATATTAACCAGAAGCTTGAAACTTATTGATGGACAACATTTGTGACAAATACAAGTATTTTCTTGTAGAATTTGGCATCTGCTTTTTCAGATTCCATCTTTCACTGATCACATTTAGGATGCACCTAGACTATAGGCAAAACTATAAGCAAAAGAAAATTTGCAGTGAGTAGCAAATAGCTTTTATGCTATTAACAGAATGAGCAGAAGATATAAGTTCTTTTGAAAGGATTTTTAAAGTACAGAATTGTTACAATTACCAAAAGTGTCTTCAGCCCTCTGCTGCCACTTTAATTAGGTTCTTTGAAGTAATAAGGTGCAAACTAACTAATTGTAAAAATACACTAAGCCGTAGCTAAATAATTCTATCATTCATTCCTATAACTGCCAATCCATAAAAGGCTGTTTTTTATACAGCATATGAATCTCAAAATAGAGCATTTTTTCATGATTTATGCTATTTCTGTTCTGCAGTTTAGTGGTAAATTGTTTCCTTTCTCTTTCAGAGATGTTTTGACTTCCTTTTTCTGATTAATTCCTCTGAATTTAAATGAGTATTATTCTTTAAATGAGTATTTGAATTTCATTGAATGCACACACATATTGACAGATATTCAATATTCTCAGACATATTTATCTAAATATCCTTAGAAACAGATATTAAAAGCCTTGCGTCCAATTTAACTACATCTTTCTGCTTCCCTTGTTGAGTATGCGATGTTTTTTCTAACCAGCCATAACCAGTAGTACCATTGTTTCCCTGATCCCATTCCGTCTGCACTGCACTAACTATTTCCTAACCTTTTGAATAGAAAGAATGGATATATCAAAGTGCTTTAATGAGATCTATCCAACACTTCAATACTGTTTTTTGAGAATAACTATCTGTGGAAATGTCTCTGTGCATAATGTGCTACGGTTAATCTTCAAATTTCAGATTATGACAAGAGATGACATTTAAATCAGGGCTTCCATCGAGTTCTTGTACATTACACCAAGACTCAGATATTACTGTCCCATTACACACATTTGAGAAAATATCAAAACTTGCAGTTATGATGCATTTCTTCACAGTTTAGGTTTTCTCTGTGTTCACAAGCATTTTGTATAGTAAATATATTGATCATTGCAGAAAGATCCCTCTTGAAATCATTCTATCTAAATTTTTAGTGCAAGAAAATATATTCAGGATATATTCAGGTCAGTATTTATACATATACAGACATCTGCAAAAAATGGGAATGCCCTTATGGTATTTTAAAAATTACTCCTTTTGTCCTCTATTTGAACGAAAACAAACAAACAAAAGTATTCTGAGCTTCTTGATTGTTTTATGTGATAAAGAGTATCATCTATATTCCTTTGATGCAGTGGGGTAAAAATTGGTATTTGAGCAGTGATGACCGTCGAATAATGGTAAATCGTCTTGAAGGGACAACAACCTTTTTTGCATAATTTAACCTTAAAATTCAAGTCATAGCCAACTGCAGGTTCTTAAAGTATACTTATGGACATTTAAATCAGTGGTGTTCTCTGCCCATGACTTCAGGAACATGTACAAATACTGTTATAAGCACCTAATGGTTTTAAAATTCTGAAGTGCTAAATTCCACGTAGGTATGCACGAAGTTCTGCCTCCTACATGAATAGAATTGTGCACTTTGGCTTGAAGCTGAAGGACTGAGGATGGCAACCTGATTAATATGTGCTTTATTTCTGGTGACAATGAAAAGTCCTAAAGAACATAACTTGTCTTGAAAATGTCCTCTGGGATAGAAAACATAAGGAATTAAAAGTAGTTTTTCCTTAAAGAAAATAAAATCATCAAGAGGTGGTAAATCTGAACCTTTCAGGGCATTCCTTAGGGGGGAAAAAAAAAAAAAAAAAAAGAAAGAAAAAAAAAAAAAAAAAAAAAAAAAGAAACCACCAGCTGGGAAAAGCACAGCAAAATCACCTATTTGCCATGATTTTTTTTAAGCTCTGATTCAGTGGAACAGCAGATGCAAAATCTTGCTTGTACACACATATAGAATACTACCAATTTTAGTTTAAAGACTTGGCTCTGTATTCAATCGCAACCTTTCTGCTTCATGTAATTTTGTTTTCACCTCATGCAGTTTCAGATTCTGTGCATAATGTTAAGATGCTTTATACTAGAAAATGTACGCAATTAAGAAATGGCTAGCAACATAAACAACATTTACACAGGAATGGGAGTAGTCTTATGTCATTGTTCAAAGTCAGCTTCATCTACCATGCAGCTGAATGCAATCTACTGTGGGGCACATCATTGAGCCATTGATGTAGAGAGGCCAAGAAGGATTCAGGGCTGTGAAAAGGAGAAGTGGCTTGGAAACAAAAATGATAATCCTTGTGGTTTTCAAAAACTGTCCAGCAACTTCGTTCTCCTGTGATCTCCCGCTCAGTGGCTGATGACATGCTTTCAAATCCCGAGTGCCGCAGTTTCTCCTGACTGCACACATGCACACATTGTCACAGGTCCTCCTTCAGAAAAAGAAGTGTTATCCCATTGTCCATTTTACAACAGGAAATGTTGAAGTCAAGATGCTCAGTGGACCAGGGTGACATTTATGGGTCAAGATGCACATTCAAATGCATGCTGATTTTCACAGCAGGGATGTGAGACACAATGACACCTATAAGCAAACCCCTAAGCAATGGTTCTGAACAAGCTCTTTTTTTTAATTCTTTTTCTTTCTCTCTCTCTCTCTCTCTTTCTTTCTTTCTTTTTTTTTTTTTTTTTTTTTTTTTTTTTTTTGATACAGCATATCAGTTGATTCATCTCTGGAGAAAATAATTTCATTTGGGGAGATTTCAGTAACATGAAAAGAGAAAAGATTTTGTATTTCTAATCCATTTGAAAAAAAGATCCTGAAATTCTACTTGTATTAATTGGACTGTTAAGACAAGATGCACAGTAGAGTCAGGCACTTGTTGACCTAGCTTGTGAGATCTCTGCCATTTGGCTGTTAAATCTGTGTCTTGCTGCTTGGTCCTTCCCACAAGATGAATTTATCTGATCACTTCATGCCTGTATAACAGACAGACGACTGGTGACACACAGTGAAAGTCTTGGTTTTCTCCTTACTTAGCACTGTTCTGTGAAAGTAGGGGATCAGAAAACAGGGAAAAATAGTTGTCCTGAAACATATATATATATATATATTTTAATTCAAAAGAATTCCAAGAGAATTTTAGGAGAAGAAAATAAGGGCCAAAAAGATCAAAATCTTTGTAGCAAGGGAGACAAAGGTCACTATCTTCACTTTCTGATAATTTGCTTTGACTTGGCATTTCCTTTATACAAATAAATAAGTAAATAGTGTAAATGTTCAAGTAACACTGATTTGTTATCATATAAAAGGAATATGAGTTATTAGTATATGTAACTGTTCAACTTTCTTGCAGAGGAAAAGTGATTAAGGATATACTTAACTCTTGATACTTAATTTTAAGCAGAAAAGCCAAAGTAGAAAATGACAAAATGGCAAACCTAATTGAATTTAAAACTCAAAACTCACAACAAATACTGTTTATATCTTTGTTGCAAGGGTGTTACTGAATAATAATTCCACTTGGATGAACAGAAGAGCTGTATTAGTGTATTTTTCTCTCAACATAAAGACATTAGTTAATAAGAAATTCAAATAAGGATCTTATTGTAAGTGGGTGATATCATTATTTTCATAATGGAAAGCTTACAGAATATGTCATCTCTCTTTTAAAAATCATTTCATCAGGAAATAAAGGATAATTATGTTGGCAGGATACTTCTTTTTTTTTCTTTCAGGTCCAGCAAGATACTATGGGAGAGGTATTGCCAAACAACTTCTATTACAAATTAGATGATGTTGTATGTATTAACTCTGCAGAATTTTTATGTTATAAGATATATCTCTGTTTCAATTATATGTAAACAGGAAATAGGGGGAAAAACTAGCTCTAAACATAATTTAATTACAGTAAAACAATTCCAGTGTCATAAACATTTTTAGCAGAACAATGATGGACATTTGGAGCTGTGCTGCTAAGATTTCTGCATAGAGCTTCTTGGTATTTGAGACATTTCACCATTTGCCATCAATGAAGTTCAAAAGCCTGTTTCTAACAGTAGTCTTCATTGTACCATGGCTGCAAAGAGCAGCAGAACTAGTTTGCCCTCACACAGCAAGGGACACAGCAACTCAGAAGAATATGCAAAGTGATTCTACTTGGTTGATTTTCATTTGTCTCCAAAACAAAAACTCTAAATCACTAAAATGTCATGTCAAGTCAGACAAATGTCAACAATTCCCTTGAAACTATGTTTTTAAAGTTAAACCTCATCTGAAAAACACTCATTAGCAGATAGGGAAATGCTTATAGGATTAGAATTGTGCTTTGTATTATATGTTCCACCTCTTAAAAAAAGAGAAAACAAAACATTCTGTAAAATACACGTGAATTTCTAAAAATTCAGTGTTGTTTTTTTGTTTGTTTGTTTTTCCACTAAATTAATGCAGGTGGTATGATCACAAAATGCAGACAGCTGCATTTTCAGAGATACGTTTCACCTTGCTTCTCAATTCACTGATAATGGATTGGTCAACTTCCATACTTTTCATGAACACTTCTAAAATTAGTTTCATTCATTGATATATTTTTTTTTAAATAGTGGGTACATTTTATTTATAAAACATTATGCTGCAGCATAATGGAAATATAATGGAAACCTATGGATATTCCTTCAAATACAAGAGCTATCCCTAGACTGTAGATGTGATAGACTCATGGACCATCTCTGGTTCATTCCATTAGATATTTGTCAATTTTGTAGTTTAAAAGAAAAGATAACAGGAAGTTTGGTGAACCTTTCTGACAAATAACATGATCTTCCAAACCTGTTGTTAGAGCATGTTGAGATATAAAATGTTCAGAATAGCTTTGTGAGTTCTTTTTACATAATATCAGCATATTGGTAGTATCTGGTCTGGTGTGACTCTCTATAATGGGTTCTATGTCCATGTGGAATAATAACAGAGAGCATTTGTTTGTTTTTAATAAGGACACTTAAATGTTATGTATTTCAGCAGTTTGAAGGAAGCAAAGAATAGCTCTTACTGAAGTCTTTACTTGTAAAGAGTGTCAGACTGGGTAGTAGTACAGCATGCAAGGTTACAGAGTTCAGAAATGGAACACATCTGATGACTTTCTCTACCAGTTTTTGATTTCTTCAAAACCGTTTTCTTCAAATAGAACATGCAGATAATTGTCTTTCATTGCCTGTTTCCTAAGACAGATTCAAAAAGCTCAGCAGTAGGGAGTACCAGAATCAGCAGCAGCTGATCTGTCACCTCACCACGGCTGGAGGCAGGCAGGATACTGAGATGGCTGCAGCAAGGCCTGCAAGCATTGGCCAGGAGAAGGAAATAAGACATTTCTGAGGTCAGTGCAAGAAATATGAGAGGCTGGGGACATGACCAGGGCAGGCAGACCTGTGGCATCACTGGACTAGTGGTCAAGGGTCCTATCTGGGCTGAAAGGGGCCCTAAGTATGTGGGCAAAGAGATGAGAAGCTCTGCAGGGACAATGAGACCAGTTACTACCCACTGAGTGCTGTCAGCGAGTTGGTTTTAAAAGTATGAAAAAAAGAGTTTAGGGAGCCATTTGATACAATGTACTCTTCACAGCACTGACTCAGGAGACAGTGGTCTTTATTCAACACTCCTTCATCCTAAGATTTGGAGAAGAGTACTTCTTGCAACACTTCTTTCTTGCTTCATATTCTTCCTGGAAAAATAACGGAAGCAAGCGAAGCAAGTGTACTTCAGAGGCACTAGTCAAAATCAACAGTTTTCTGGTCCTATCTATTCCCCAAAGTTGCCTTTTTTTTTTTTTTTTTTTTTTTTTTTTCCTTCCCACACTCAAGATAGTTTTAAGAACAAACAGAGAGGTGCCAAACAAGTTCTGGTGTCCCCGGCTGCAGGCAGCAGATGAGGGAAGGAATTAGATGTCAAGCTTAGGGTCAGCAGTTATCTCACCTTTGCTTAGACTGAGACAGAAACAAACACTGAATCAAACCCCAAATCTACAAGTTGAGGAATGAGGTTAAGTGAAAATAACACTACCACTAGCATAAGAAGAATTTCCAAAGAAAGACCTGAACAGCTAGAGGAAATACCTGTGGAGATCAGCAGGTCTGGTTTCCCCACCTTCCCCAGCAGCTCTCTCCCTCAAGCGCCCACAGAGTAGTAAGAAAGCAAGTCGGCATGCAGACATTAGATGTTTTACTGTCACACACTCTGATCATCTCTTGTGGGCACTGCTAACAACCAGGGTGGTATGTGACACCAGCTTGCACCCACTGCTTTTCAGACGACCGTTAGTTGCTATTAGCAGCAGAGCAAGGCATGCAAATGGTGATGGACAGATTTACGTCAAATTATGATGTAAGTGACACGTCACAGCCCCATTAGTGCAAGAAAATACTTTTTTCTAGGAACAGCATCTGGGTTACACTTAGAGAAAGACAAGCTCTGTATTGCTGTTATTAGACTTAATGATTTGGAAACCATAAACTGCAGAACTAATGAGACAAATGGATATGTGCGAGTGCAAGCACGCTTGCCGGGTAAGTGTTTTTTGAGATGGGTAGGAAGATGAGCGTGATTTGTGGACTTATGAGTACTCACCAGGGTGTCAAGTTAGTTTCCATCTAACTTGCGTATTGCCATTACTGTCTTGTACAGCACCTTTCTGGCAGTAATATGAACTCAGGAGCACCTGCTAATTGCATTTCTATTTGTAAAAAATTTACTCAACAAAATGAATGCATTTACCTAATATACACAGGTTCAACAAATATATCAGGAACATTTTTAAGGTGGTTATTTTATTTTACACCTCACCATGTACATTTGGTTTAGCCTGCCCAGTCCTAAAAGCAACACCAAGCTCCCTTTCTCATCTTTCTCTTCACTCCAAATCTCCACCAATTTCTACATTTCTGCTTTGAACAGCAGTGTACAAACCAAAAAGGCTTGTAAATATAAAAACAAAATACTATTCTGATACAGGTAGCAAGCACAGTAGTTGGGGAATTAAATGGCTGGTGTAACATTAGGCTATGCCAGTGTATTACTTCTGAGGTGAATTTCCTCAAGAATTGCAGTGGAATAACATGGAATAATGGAATCATAGAAAAGCTTAAGTTGGAAGGGACCTTAAAGATAATCTAGTTCCAATCCCCCTGCCATGGTTGCCTCCCACTAGACCAGGTTAACCAGGGCCCCATCCAAACTGGCCTTGAATGTCTCCAGGGATGGGGCACCCACAGCTCTCTGGACATCCAGTGCCAGAGCCTCACCACCTTCCAGGTAAAGAGTTTCCTCCTAACATCTCACCTAAATCCCCCTTTTTTTTTAGTTTGAAGCCATTCCCCCTTGTCCTATCACTATCAGACCACGTAAGAAGTCAGTCTCCTTCCAGTTTATATGTTCCCTTCTAGTACTGGAAGGTCATGATGAGGTCTCTTCAGAGCCTTCTCTTCTCCAAGCTAAACGAGGCCAGCTCCCTCAACCTTTCCTCACAGGAGAGGCACTCCAGCCCTCTGATCATCTTAGTGGCTCTCCTCTGGACCCACTCCAACAGCTCCAGAGTCTTTACAGAAGTTACTATGCTATTTTTTAAAACCCATTCTGACTGTACTTTTCGTCTCTGATCTATATGCCACTAGTACATAGAAAAATAATCTGAACCAATTACACTTACATGCGTTCTCTCCCTACCACAATCCTTTCCTTATTACAACACTGGCAATTCCTACTGCCAGTCAAGGCTCTGTCCACACTGTATTAGTTTTTCTGGCTGCACGCGTCTGGTGGAAATATGCTGATCTCCTGGCACAACTCTTGGCAGGATCTCTTTGTCAGATGAGAAAATGCAAGACAACACCTTTGAGGTACATTTCCTTCTGAAAGGTCTACATTCCAAGATCTGCCATGGACAGGGGCTCCACCGAAAGTTTCCCCTGCACACAAAAAGTGTTTGAACTGTCACAGAACTGTGTCTCCTTAATCTACAGCTTAGACGGAACTTACAAAGGGCACATTCTCTTCTGGACATGCCTGTAATTCCCATTATCATCAATGGGGGTTATAAGCAAGTTAGAACAAAGAATAAACCCTTGTGTGTTAGCGCTGCCCCTGTTTAACAGTGTCTAAATCAATACCAATGATTTGACAGTTTTACTTTCAATATATTCTGACTCATTTGAAATTCAGTGTGCACTTAACTAATGAAAGAGTACATTTTAATCCTCCTAACGAAAGGATATAAAACAGCCATTGGAGCCTGAGCCAAAACTGACAGTCAATGGGAAACTTTCACTCGACTTCAGAGAACTTTGGATCAGTCCCTTAATGAATAACACACAGTTCAGCCCCACTGAAGAGAAAAAGATTGCACCCAGAACTTGATGTTATTCTGACGCCGAACCTGGCAAAACACAGCTGCTACTTTAAAGGGAAGTTTTCCATGTACTCTATTGCAGACTTCAGAAAACTAACATAGCTAACAATATGCATCACACTTGACTTAAAAAAAAAACAACAACATGCCTCCGGGTAAGGGAAAAATATACTGATGGAACTTAGAAATTACTGTTCCTTCCTGATGTCTTGTGCCCAAGACAATCACTATTACATTGCTAAAAATATAGTAAGCACCAGGATGGAGCGGAAAAAGAATGACTGTGGAACAGACAGCTATGTGTTAAGACATTTGTACATGGAATGTTGGATTTTATTCCCGATACAAATCGTCTTCCAAATTGCCCCAGAAAAAAAATGACACGAGTGAGATTAGAATGTTAGAACAGATTTACAGCCCAATGTCTCTTCCATTGTCTCAAGAGGAACTCTCTGCCTTTTTGGATGCCAACAGATACAGCTCTTACAGGTAGCACAGTGGCTAAAATATTCTGCAAATTCTGTACAGACTTATTTCTAAGTAGACACCCAGACATCTTTTGGAACACATATAGTATTTCTGAAATTACAGTGGAAATTATACTTTAAAGCAGTAGTATTTTCATTATTTGATGCTTCACACTAATTTTTTCAATAAAAGTATTGTACCGATGAAGTTCACTGTCTGCAAAAGAAAAGTTAATACTCTTCTTTAAAAAAGCAGTTACCAATTTAAGCCTCCAAAATGCAGCTCAGTTCAATCCAGTTTAAGTAACTGCTTCATTCCTTTAGAATTATTGTATTCTGAACACTCATTTTCATAGAGAACATTGCCTACACATGTTAGGAGATCACTGCCTATAAATTATGTACAACAGAAATAGTGGTGTATAATAGCTCTACTTAAATAAATATGTATTATTTATAGTGTCACAGGTGAAGTACTAAAAGAAATTATATAGTCTGCCAAGAGTCTTATTGTAAAAATAACTTCTCCAAAATGCTGAACATGTTTAGTACTGGTGTTTTTTTTCCCTGCTATTTTAATATTTTTAGTAAAATTGTAATAAAAATATTTCAAAATAAACACTGCATTATTAATGCACTACTTACTTGCCCCAGGGCAGCTCTGGCATAAATCCATCATTTAAATTCTGTGCTCTTCTTACATTACATACTATAGAGCTAGTCCTGATCTCATTTATATTACCTTTTTACTTGCTGGAGCTTCACAGACACTACAGAAACTACTTCTGATGCGTACCAGGTGACACAACTGACAAATGAGGCACTGCTTTTCTCAATCGGGCTCTCTGTTGTGTTTTTATTTCCAAATCAGTGCTGAGGGCTGAAGTAGTACACACAGCATATAATGTTCTAAAATGAACTCCAATCAATACCTTCGCCCTATAGCGTGGCACTTTCTCTAGCACTGCTGGTATTTCACAGAAAGAAAATGTATCCTGATTAATTTATCTCTAATTACACAAATTCTTTATACTTTCAACACTTGTCATTGTTTGTGATAAGAACAACAGGATCAATCAATTGAAAATGGGACTAAAGTACATGGCTCTTAAATTACATTATAGATCTCCTTCCTGTTCAGAAGGGATTAATGTATCACTATCACTTTGTAGTTTGGGGCACTAATAATCTTCAACCATCGGGAAAGAAAACATGGCAACAAATTGGTTGCTTTCTTCAGTTGCTGCCACGATGCTGAAATTGAAAGAGAAAACTTAGGAACCACTCCCACCCCCAACCTTCATATATGTATTTATTTACACTTGTTAAAAATACTTGCTTGTTAATTGAAAGTGCACAATGCTTCCTTCATTCAAACTGTACAAACCTATATATTCAGACAGTTTACTTGGAGAATTAGAACACTCACACATCAGCTCATAGAGAGCTTTCAGCTTTCCACAAATTTTATATGTAAAAAAATGCAATGTTCTGTTTTATTTAATAAGCTACAGACTTAGAAGCATCAAAGCCATACAGAGATGCAGAAGCTCAAGAGTGGAGTGAGGTTTATTTAAAAATGTTTTTCGTTAATTTCTTTCTTGTTGCTATTGCCCTTAAAAATTAAAGGGCTGAAGGTCTAATCTGCAGGTACCTCCCTAAGTTTTTGGCACTTCTCTTGGCAATCGAGCGAAGCGATGGAAATCAATCCATGCAGAATTGGAGCTGTGCATCTGGAGGTTTCCAGATCTGCCATCTTCGGTGTTCAGCCAATTGGTGCCTTATTCTGGTTGCCAACTGCACAGCAAGCCATTTGGTAGTTTTCCATCTTGATTTTCAGAGTCTGGCCTCAATAACTGAGAACAGCATTTTCTGAAGCACATTTGTAATTATACTGTTAGAAGACATCGTAACAAATAAGCTCAGATTATCTGTACTGCATTAGACAATTCTTCAAAGTTGGTTGCACAGGTAAGATGAGTCCTTTGCAGTGCCCTCTAGCAAGTCCAGGCAAGACAATATTTTGCTGTGCTTACACCAGCAAATGTCATGCATTTGTTTTCTGACTACTGCATCCAACTCAGCATTTTTGTATTACTCCAACTAAACTATGTTATTCACAATGTAAAAAGCCAATGAATGCAAAATACCTGTATAACACCTACTCTAATAACAGTTCCAACATTACTGGACAGTAAAGAAAATTGGGTTTCCCTGTTCTGGAACAGTGCATTTTTATAAGAAAAAAATAAAGTGTAAAATGATTATGTTTGTAACACTGACCTTATTGTTGCTGAAAAGTGCTGCCTCTCTTCTGAAATTTCATCTAGTTGTTATGAAAAAAATGGCACATTTTAACCTTTAAACAGCATGGAAACTGGAAGAATTTTATTTGCACTCAGATTGGTCTAGATCCAGGTTTTATACCCCTGAATAACACTAGCCCTGAAATTTTTATGACAGGAGAACATGGATTCAAAATTCCCATTGGAAAAAAAAAATAAATCTAATCCATCTATCTTGGGGTACGCTGCTTACACTTCAGATTTTTTCCGTTTCTAGTACAAGTTCCATGTAAGCTGGTGACACTACAGGACCAAATTACATTACAAATGATAGGGTAAAAAAATTACACTCTCTTTTGAGGCCTTATTTTTCTACCTAAAACTTTGTGCACAAGTATAAGCACACAGTTTAAACAAGGCAGCAGAGTGTGCTCTGCAGATGGGAAGATCTTTACTTGGATCTGTCTACCATAGGTTGCTTGTATGGCCTGTGTTTACTCAATTCAGCCAGAGGCATTAGCCTACATTCCTTGAGAGACTTCATGTGATGCAACTCCTAGTGAAGTCCACGTTTCTGTCTCACTCCATGACAGCCACTACACAGTCCACTGTCTGCCACCTGTGTACACTGCTGTGATCCCCCTGTAATGCCACAGGATCTGTCTGCCCCTCGCTCCCTGTCTTTACTTCCACTCCTATTTTCCCCCAGGTTGCTTGCTCCTTCACACAGCCAGGAAGCAGAAAGCTCTATTATCTTCTATTGTACATTCCACTGCACTCTCATCCTCATCCTGCTTTCGATTATGCTATATACAGAGTTGGCATCCCACTACTGACACTTCCTTTCCTTCAGCATGACAAAAATCTATTCAGAGGATGGGGAAAACTGATTGCTGCTATGTTAAGAAGCCATGAAAGAGTGCTACTGAGTGCTCTGAAGCACTCACAGCACCAGAAGTACTTAAGGATATGGCTCTTCTATACTAGAAGCAGAGAGTCATGCCTGTGACCTCTTTTCCTTCTTTTTTTTCTTGTTTTCCTCATTTACTGATCTAGAAGGTTCTGTTCACTGACACCTAGAACATTTCCTGAAATGTGGAGCAGATCAGATTCAGAAATCACGTTCTAAAATACACAGAGAGGCATGCAGTTGACTTGAATACAAATTCATCCAAATAATCAAGCTGGAAAGACATACTGAAGACTGATGATACTGCCAGCTTCACAATAAAATGAAATCTGAATAAATAAATGAATGCATTTCTTTATTTTACTTCCTACAATTGTAAATACAGCTTAGGTAAGATATTTATCTACATTTGCCTTCTTGTTCACAAGTGATTTCCAAGCCTGTTAGCAAATCATTTTATTGAACCTTATGCGTATAATAAAAAAATGATATTTGGAAATTTGCAACACCTGTTACAAGGAAGGACTGAGTACAATTTAGGAACGTTAAGCAGTGTTAGCTACAGCATGTCCTGCTTTCATTCCCTTTGGAGGGGCAGCTGATTTCCCTGTCTTCATGATTCTCTCCTACTGTCTTCCAAACAATCATTTTTAAAAGCAGCAGGATCCCTGTTAACACAGTAATGTTAATGTGTTTCAACAGACTGTTCTGTAAGACTGAGAAATTACCTCTTCTCTTTATTTGCCATTCTAATATTGTAGCAGCTTCTCAGACGGTACAGAATTTCCCCCAAAGCGTATTAAATAAATACGAATTGCCAAGACAGTATTATGAACAATCTAACAACTTTTTTTTTGGCACAGGTACAGTGTTTCAATAGAAGTTAGGTCTTTGGCTATTTCCAATGTTGATAATTATTACAACTGTATAATTTGATTGGTGAATGTTGCTGACTTCCTTAAATCCCTAAAATTTTGAATTCCTGTGTCAGTTTGAGTTTTTACAGTCCTCCTTTCTTCCTATCTCCTTTCTTCCCAGAAAAACCTAAACAAAAAATCCCAACAGGATTTTTGTCACTCCTCCACGATAAGAAGTAGAAAATGTAAGAATAAAGACTCAAAAGCTGAACAACTCCACAGACCTATATACACCTTGCTGTACAGAAATCTCAGGATCTTAATAGGGGATCTTGTTTCTTCTCTCAACTGATGAAGCCTAGCAAGAGTAATGAATCTCTTTACCTTTACTGTCCCCTCTGCTGAAAAACGTAGACTGTCAGGCAACAACAGGATATTGCAAGCCATAGCTGTCTTTCCTTTGCCCTGTCTGAAGAATGCATGCTAAATACTGTGCGGTGTTTGGTAGAAAGAAGAGGAGGGAGAAGATTTTTATTAAAAATTAAAAGAAATGAATTCACGTATGCAGATCTCTCTGCTGAAATAAAGTTGCTAATTGTTTGCTGTTCTATAGACTATGCAGTCTTTCAGTTAGCAGCAAAATGTGGCTTTTATGGAAGATCATCTGAATTAATGAAAATGTACTTCGGAAATTACGACACGATCAGCTACCACTATACAAGACATGCATTAAAATTCTGAATTGGTGTTTGTTGAGCTAAAGAGATTCTTGATCTATAAAAAACAAAAAACAAAAGCACACAACAGGGCTTTGAGTCTGTGAGGCCACAGTTATAAAGAAAAGCAATGCTTAATGAATTATGCATATAAAACAAATGGGAAAGGACACGAAGTAGGTAGGAATCAAAACACTGGAAACATATATGCAAGAATCAACCAAACAAAAGGTTTTATCTCATGGAAAAGCTTTGCAGCACTAATATTCTGGTGCATAGAGAGGCAAATATCCCAATAAAACATGAGAAGTCAAACAAAGAAATAATTCCGAAGTTCCTTAACATTAGAAGGATGAAAGGTTAATGACATAATTTATTAATGTTAACAATACATCTATGTTTCAGAACGTTACAAACAAAGTATTATTTGAAGTTTTCTTAGCTATGAATAGAAATCAGAGCAGCAAGAGGAGGACGAGAGACCCAGACAAGTGCAGTCTGCCTAGCAGCTTTTGGAAATTGATTAGACAATTGGTGATGCTTTACTCTCCCTGTAAAAGCTCCTCTATAACTAATCAGAAATGATGATGTGAACTGAAAAGTTTGAGAATTAAGCTATTAAATGCCCTCTGAACAATGCTTTATCAGTTTGATAGACACAGAGTAGTTAATAGGGAGTTGAGAGAGCTTTAGAAAAAAAGGGATTTATCTGCCTGATAAAGCACCGCTGTGGAAGTCCTTATTGCTGTGCTGAATGTGGATCAGCATGAAGAGAGAAGATTTCCTCCCCTGGTTTTAATATTTTATTAATTAAAAAAAAACAATCTTTCTTTGCTTTCATTAAGTATGGAAAAGCTTCATTAATACAGAAACCGCTGCAAGATTCTGGCCCTTATAACACTTCTCCCATGACAGCAATAGTGACATATCAACAATCAGGATTCTGCATCCTAATGGTGGTTTTCAGGCAAGCCTCATAGTTCAGAGGGGGGCAGTAAAAGCTTACGCTATCCCTTTAAGGCTTTCTTGATGTCTTCTGGCATTCCTTTATAATTACAGCTTTTACTGTAAGCACTGTACTGCAGGCATTGTGCCGCAATTGGGGCCTGCAGAATGATTTGAGAACAGCGTAAATGCCACTTTTTAAACAGCTAAACTGCAGAACGTTTAGCTTTTCTTTGTAGAATACAAACGCAGCTAGAGCAAATATGCAATTAACTATCAAAATAAAACGTTGGTCTGGGAGATTTGGACAATTTCCACACGGCTACATAGCAATAACTCTGTCCCTCTCCATTTCCAAATTCCCTCTGGAGGCTCCAAGTTAACATCAGATTACACTCACACATTTTTTTACAGTTGTCAGAGGTATGTACAAAGGAGGAAAAATATTAAGGACAAATTTCAAAGACTTTTAAGACTTTTCAAGGTTCGGAAGATAAGAATAGCCAAAATGTTGGTGCTCTGTGCATGAATGCAACGCCTCAACAGGTATGAAGCACACCAAATGAGGATTTACCAGTAAGATAGAAAGGACTGAGCAGATGTGCATTGTACCAAATGATTTTCATATTTCAATGTGACAAAATAGATGAGCCACATAAAGCTTAATTTCAGTAGCAAATTGCAAGCTGGAATAAGTTCCAGAATAGTAAACAATTAGCTGCTTTATTTTCTTTTTAATAAGACTAAATTACCAGATAATATCTACTGGCATCAACTTGGCTAATAAAAATCTGTTTAATAGGATTTGCCATTTTTCCAGTTGCTATCATGATCAGCTTTGCATTTTGATTATCTTTAAACTTTGCCTCAATTTTCTCATAGAAAAGCTCTCAGTAGTAATTGCTTTAACATTTATTCCAGGTCAAGTGGTTAAGTATGAATAATGATGTGTCAAAAATGTACAGTAGTGCTGTCAATAGAGCAATTACCATTTAGCTAGAGATTATTGTGGCACAAGAGCACATTAACTGGGCACAGTAAACAGAACAACAAAGAAAGAAGGGGCAAAGGGACCAAACTGTTTTCAGAACCTGCCAGCGCTTTGCAGTGTGTGTTACTGACAGATATTAGTTGTTACATAAGAGCAATTAACTCCGCAACGAGCTTTGCTCTTCAGCCTTGGATTAGAATGTTCCCAATTAGAACAAGAAGTTGAAAGCACATTTCTATAACATTGGCTTCTTTTGTAAAAACAGTCTCACAATGGCTTTGCTTTGCCCTGTGCGATTCGCCTATAGCTGTGTGGAACGCGTTCACCAACTGGCAGCCAAAACTCTGGGAAGTACACTCACAAAATACAGCATGCGTCTGTCTCTGGCCACTGGTGTTGCTGTAAAAGCTAAGCCTTGTTTTTTTTTTCAGAATCATTTTTATAGGAGGAATGTTCTGATTTCAAGTCAACTTGCAATTTAATGCATTACTGACTAACCTGAAAAAAGTTTAACAGCGAGTCAAAGACAGATGCGTTTTTCCGCAGCCTCTCACAGCTAGCAATCATTCCTGTATTATTCCTTTAATTACAGCAGCATAAAAATTATACAACGCTGTCTACAAAAGCTATTTGTTCAGGTATATCTTTAAGTCGACATCTAAGCCTATTCAACACAGGAAAATTACAGTATGGCAGCACTCAGAAGTGCAACCGTTCAAGAGCTGTCTTCTCCAAAAGCAAAAACCATCTGCACTTCTTGGTCTGCTCATGCTGGCTCAAGAAATGAGTAATCTCTAGATAAACTCCCAATTTAAAATGCACGTGCCACACAACCTCCAACTCTAGAACTAAAATATTCAAAATAAATCTTGTAATTACTTATATATATACACTTAAAATCTTGCTTGCTGCATGTCTTATTACGCCATCTCATCCTGTGCTTGTCGTGGGACAATTACAAGATTATGCCAACTAGTGAGCATTACTTTATTTGCCTCTGACCGGCAGCTAGAATGCTTCACAAAGCTCCACTACCATGGAGTCCTGTTAGAAGTATGAAGGCGCTCCTCCCACTGGCAGATTCACAGCACATCTCACAATTAGACAGGGATGAAGCTCAACATGGCAATGCAGCTAAAATCCCACTAGCTCACCTCTTTACATCTGCTGTTTCCATAGCCCAGAATAAATAGGGCTAGAGTGATGCTAGGTGTGTGTAAAACAACTGACAGTGGACATCATTTCCAGGTGCAGGATTCGCTGAATATGCAATGCCTGGGAAATATGCTGTAGCTTTGAGGTCCATGCTGTGGAAGTACGAATATTCTCCCTATATTCAATTAAAAATTACTTTAGCTGCCCTTTGTTATAAACAAATAAATTGAAAAAAAAAAAAAAAAAAAAAAAAAAAGAATGTAATCTTGCTAAGAGGAAGCATTCCATAGGATCCTTTTTGACAGGTAGGGAAGAGATGACATCTTTATTTCCATCTATGCCAGTATAAAATGTTTATAAATGAGACAATTCAGTACTACTAAAAGAGAGTAATTTGTGGACTTGATTTATAATTATTGATATTTTTTTCTTTGGGTTAATTTTATCATTTCAGGCCATGTAAATACCATTCACACAGTTCCTCAAGGAAACTGCAGCCGAATTGAAGGCAAGCTCTTAATGGAAAATGCACTCAACATTTGATGTTTCCCTATTCCCAAGGCTGCTACGGTATCCTGTGATACATTTTCGAAATTTGTCTCTCCTAGTCTGAAACTTCCCTATAGCCTTCATGAATTGCCCATGCAATTACTACGATCTTCTTCACACTGTGTCAGTAATAAGCACTATGACCTCATGAGGAGCATCTCCAGAAACGAAGCAACCACACACTATTTCCTGCTATAGTTAAAAACTACTGTTTTTACTACTGAATTTATACAATGAAAATTGAGAAGATCATACGTAAATGAAAAGGTAACATTATTTTTTATGTCTATACACTGTAAATCAACCAATGTCAACAAGCAGCAATTTGTATCAGATTGTTTCCAAGAGTGTACACCACTCTTCTCTGATTACAGATTTTCCTCTCTTCTACAAAGAAAGACGGTCAAGCTGTCTGTTTTAAACTTCAGGACTATAAAAGGATTGAGTACATTTGTCTGCAGCCTCTATAAATAATTAGAAGGTAGCTTCTAATAGCCACAAAACCAGAGCATAGGATCACTGATTCAGATTCAGGATGTCCATGATAACATCAGGAGGCACAAGCTGTCATTTAAAGAATAGCTGACAAAATAATAAGTCTATCCCATATACACTGCTCCACACTGCAGCCCATGTATGTAGATTATACGAATGATGACAGAAATGGACTTTGAAGCTCCCTGGAATTTACTCAGGAATTTGTGGTGCCTTGCCTCACTAAAGAAAGGAAGATAAATTCTGCTCTACTGATTGAAAATCAATTCAAATGATTTTTTACTGAGTTTAACTATTGTTCAGAGCTGCATGATTTAAAAAAACCTGCAAACCTTTTCCATGCCTTCTTGGCTCTACCACAGAGAAATAGGGCAGCTTAAGGAGAACTCAGGAGCTCTGTGGGAAGCTCTATGGAGATAGTCAAGGTAATGACAAGATGAAGAAAACAATTCTTTAAAAACAGAACAGTAGACATAAAATACAAGTTGTAAACTGTAATAACAATATGAAATAATCAGGCAATAACAGGAGAAAACACAACTGTAGAAATACACTTCCATACTAATAGTCCCATGTAACTCAATGGGAAAATTAATATACTTGAGAATGATTCTAGAAGTGCTCATCTGCTTGCTTAGGCCTTACATCCACTTCTCTATTTATTGCAGCTATCTGATGTCTGATGCTAACAGTGATCTCTTATGAGCTGAGATACAAAACAATCTCATATGATTAACTTACTGTCCCAATACACTGTCCCACTTAAACAGACACACCAATCGTATTAAAAAAGCAAAAAGGTATATGGTTGTTCTCACACTAAAAAAGTTCATGGTTAAACAGATCAAAAAAGTAAATTATTATTGTATATGACGGTGTAGTTGCACACCCTGCTTTGTGGTTCGGAACAAATACATTCTGTCTTTGTGGAGACAAATCCAAGCTGTCAAACTGATAACAGACTTCCATCCAGAATATGCTTGAAATGCTTAAAGTACTCACAATTCTGTACGCTTACTGTAAGATTGTTTAATATCCGAGTACTGGAAAAAATTAAAAATTGGAAGAAAGAAGAGACAAGAAGATAAAATGATAGATGAGAAAATCATTATGTGGAAGACCTTAAGTTTGTGTAGTATTCTAAAGCAAAGAACACTTGTAAAATAATGATTTTGCTTAGCTGTAATTCATTCATTTTTAGATGCTAACTCAATGCACGGCATGGACGGATAGCACTTAAAAAAAACTTACTAGAAACTTACTCAAACTATAAGTGTTTTTGAAAACAATGGATATATTTATTGATTGTTTTTATTTTCAAAAAACTCATCTTTTTCTTGTCTGGAACACCACATTTATTTGCATATAACGCTTGCAAAGATTTTTTTCTCTTAGGAATTTCTTCTGCATTCCTGCAAAATGGGTTTCACTTGGAAGCAGAGAATAATCAGGATGTCAGGAAATTTCTATTATTTGCATTACACCGAACCTCTGATAGTTATTTCAGACTTAACATTTACCGTTCCCCCTCCCCGTCTCACAATCTAAAGCACTAGGAAACTATACTGACCCTACTCAGAGTGAGTCAGGATTAAGTCTAAATGACAATTGCGACTATAAAAATGTACTGCATTATATATATAAAAAAATTTGTCAAACTATTTTCATTATGAATAATTTGGTAGATTCTAACATATTGTTCGTATTTTTTTAAATGGCTTACGTTATAGAGAAAGACCCACGGTCATATTTTAATTTAGTACTGCAGCAGGAATATCAAGCCTGAAGTCTAAAGTTAAATTTTTATCCTTAACCAAAACCCTTACAGCTCTCTCCTCATTTTACTCTGAAATACATCAATAAAATATGCTATTTTATTAAACAAAGTAATTTTAAAAACTATGTTGCACTGAAAATGTTCTAGATAGGAAGAAATACATTTCCAGCTGCTGTTCTCCTACGTTGCCTGCCTGTATTTTGCTGTTTGCTAGGTTCTTTGCAAATGTCAAAGGAAAAGCAAGCCTGGTACCATTAGTGGAACCACAGTGAATACTGCAGCTAACATGTGGAAATGGAGGTAGAAAGGCAAAGAATCTGGTGGGTGTTCATGGTGATATAGAGGTTAGGGGGAGGGCTACAGAAGCTCCGTACAG
Organism: Pavo muticus; assembly: GCA_016647715.1. Lineage (NCBI taxonomy): Eukaryota > Metazoa > Chordata > Aves > Galliformes > Phasianidae > Pavo > Pavo muticus. Next base: position 1,559,649 of record JACDJE010000102.1, on the reverse strand, counting down.
CCTTCCCTTTTCCTTTACCCCTCAGGATACCAGGTAGTTATACGCAGTGAGTACAATGCAACCTACAGTAGAAAAAGGTCTTGAAAGTACTCAGAGACCATGAGAGTGAAGGATGAGAAAGTCTTAATGGCGATAATAATTTAGACACTTAATGAACTTTAATTCCCATTACAATCTATGACAGCTAGTTACAGAATTAGGAAAATGAGGTAATTTCAGATGTTCTTATGGCACAGAAAAAAAAATGCTGACTTTGATATATTTTATACCAGATTTCTCTCCAGTGTTTATTTAAAAAATCCACCAAAAGATAATAACCCTAAATAGCTATAAATAGAACACTTCTTACATTTCAATTTAAGTCACTTTCAGAATTTTTAACTTTCATTTTGATTGTTGACCTAAATCGACAATTTATCTTCATTTCTTAATCAGGTGAGTCATCACACATGAAGGAAGCAAAGAACATGAATGCACAGTAAATTCTTCCACATTTAAATAAATGTGTTATATCATGCACAGCAGAATAGGAAAATCTTATTCTCAAATGTGCAAACATTAAAAATTCAGTATGAAAACAGCTTCTCATCACTTACAGATTCCTTTGTATGCAAAACAATAATGTCTATTGATGGAATGATGAACTGAGTCTCTGAAGACCTGGACTGTTACATTTCTGCTTGCCTCTATTATGTCCCCACACTTTCAAGCACCATGGGATCACAGAATCATTTAAGTGGGAAAGGAGCTCGGGAGGCCCCCATTCCAGCCCTCTGCTCGAAGTGGGGCCAGCCCAGGTATGACATGGAGTTGCTCAGGATTTTGTCCTGTTGGGCCTTGAGAATCATGTAGGACAGAGCTCCCATGGCTCCCTCCAGGTCCAAAACCTAATTATTATTGTAGAAGAAACTAGCTTTTAACTGGTCAGAACCTATCCTGCTTCACTTTATGATCTGTCTTCTGTGAGGAGCCTGGCTCCATCTTCCCATACATTAACCATCCTGCAGATACCAACAGGTGGCTAGATTCCCCCAAAGTAATCTCTTCTTCAGACTCCACAAGCCCACTTTCCTCAGCCTGTCCTCACAGCAGCTTTAAAAGTACATCTTTCTTGTCTTTAAATCTGGTATCATCAGGACTTTGTACACAGTCTGTTCCTTGCATTCACATCCACTGAATTACTGCCAANAAAAAAAAAAAAAAGCTTATGCTGGCAAAGACTTTCTCAATTAAAGCCATACCAACTTTTATCACATCCTCAGTTTGATGCCCATGTATTCTTGAAGAACTCTTCCTTACTGCTTAAGGATTCCCAGGTTAACTCCATTCTCATATTCCTTGTCCTTCCTAAATTGAGGTGAGAGCAATTCTCTCTTATCAACTACCTGTTGGTTATTTTTTTAAGTTTTCAGACCATTCAATTTGTGGAACTGGTGAGAGCGATGCAAATCTATGCAAATATACCAGTCCTTTTTGTGGAGCTAACTGTGGTATAGCTAAGACTGCATGGTCAAACTGGTGCCCTGTGTTGGACTGTGCTGGCTTTTTGCAGGGTCCTCCTGCGCACATCTGTGTTGTATTCCCAAGATTGCTGCAAAATGTTGCTTCATATTTTCCCACGGTGAAGTGATTGAGGAAACAAGAACGCAGCTATGTTGTATTTGGTTCCATGTTACATTTAAATTAGGAAGCTTAAAGCCATTCCTAAAACAATATATGTTCATAAGCAGGGTGCTGGCCAGGAATGCACTCTTTATTACTTTGGGTATGAGGGCCCAACATCAAGTCAGACAATGGAAAATGTGGCTGAAATAGTTTCCATGTTTTCTAAACATGCTGTACGACATACGGTTCAACAGATGTATTACAAATCCCCTAAATGTTCTGGCTCTTTCAGAATTGTGTAGGATGTACTTTTTCATATTCCCCAAATCATCCATGTTAAACTTTTAATTACATTCACTTCTTGACTTCATGATTACTACCTTGACTGTCAAAATAAAAACACTGACACTGTTATTACTGCCTGAAAGTACTGGCAAGGAGCTTTAAAAGCAATTTTTTCCAATTTAAAATTTTTATTAATTTAAATAATATTTCCATACCGTAATTTTATAGACAACCTTAAGATAATTGTGTTTGACCTATCAGATCTTCTATATATTTCCATAAGTCACAATAAGGGTGCATGAGAAAATCCCCCAAAATACATTAACAGATGCAAAATATATTGAAAAAAATCCCTAAGAATTGAAAAACTTTTGTGTTTGTTATGCAAACAAAGTAATGTATCTTTCTCTAAGACCTCTAAATTGTTTTATTGCTGGAGAGAGAATACTGGATGACATACACCTTAATATGAGAATTCATTAATTCTTAACAACAAATGCATTAAGAAAACTTAGGATGATTCAGGGAACAAGTCTGCATGCAGACTGTGAAAACATGTAAGTCTGAAGCTCTCTCTTGGTGTGGATCAACTGCTGGCAGTTGCAACTGCTGCAAGAATATGTCGCAACACGTATTCTTCAGCCTAAATATAGAAGGGAACTGTTAACATTTGCAGCTGTTCTCTAACAATGAAACAATAAGCCTACTAAAAAAACATCTTAGCAAGGAAACCAGCTGTTTAATAATTGTGCAGAAAGGAAAGAATTTCTGGAGACATAGAAAATTTGTAGTAAGAGAAATGATGATGTATGAAGTCATATACTGCTTGTGGTGGAGAGTAAGTGAAAAATCTCATGATTTTATAAAGGACATCTTCTGTAGTTGAAAGACAAGTCATAGAAGCAAAAGACAAGTAATGAATGGAGGTGATTAAGAAAAAAAGGTGAGGGACGCTCCAGAAATTATTGTAGGTCAACAGAAGAAACTGAGCCATGAAAATTTAAATAAAATTTACCTATGTGTATGAGAAGATATAAGAAAAGTGAATTGGTTTCCTAAATCTGTTATGCTTTTTATCCCAGTACTATCAACAGTCTTCACATAAAAAGGTTCCAAATCTATTGTTGGAACAAATCTGGAATATGAACGACTCTGTGGTTCCCTAGCATGCTGGCACTGGCTAGCTGGAATACCAGTCGGTGCCTCAACACAAAGGACTAATTCTATTTAATGGGTCCCTAAATGAACAAGAACTAGGTGAACACATTTATGACTGAAAGCAATGCTGCTCTAAAAAAGGATAACTCTGTCCAAAATAGAAGTTTATTGTTAGTTGTATTATCAGGTATTTTTTTCAGGACAGCTCAATGTGTCAGGTTTGCACCTTTTGCCAGTGATTGGCATTTGGAGTCAGTAGTTTTCCTCATAGTAATCCTAAGCACAAGGAGCTGTGTGGTTTGGGGAGTACGAGCAGGCAAGCACCTCTTGCTTCTCACAGCCTTTCAACAGTAGACAGAGTTTATGTGAAAGTATAACATAGTCCCTCTAATTCTACTGGACATGTAACATGTTAGCAGAGCTTCAGATGAGCATGGAGAGATCTAAAACCCTGGCACATTTGGGAGGCAAAACATGCACACTGTAGATCTACGCTAGCTATACCGCTACAAAACCATCCATCCTCCAGGAAAAGAAAGGTATTTCACATTACAACATTTAGCTGTAACAGCTGAGATTATCCTAAGATTTACAAACTTTATAGAATTCACTGTTGGCTTTCCTTTTCACATATGCAAAAATGCAGGATGAGGTAGTATTGCAGGCAATTTTATAAACATACTCAGTATATCTTCAAATTTAAATAACGTAAAACCAAATCATATTGGAAAGACCTTAATCTAAAGTTTAGAATAATTCGTTTACCATCTCAGTATGTTCTGGCACCTCACCTATTCTGTTGCCTCAAAATACANCAAAGCAATTTCTCTAAAATTTCTGAAGAACCTCAAAAATATCATTTTAAAGTACATATATGGTGAACATGAGGTGTGCTACTTAGTCCTACTTCAAAATCCCGATTGTAAGATCATTGGCCATATCCAGATCATGACTGCATCTTAAATTCCTCATTTCAGTTACTGAATCACTGATAAAACAATTTCTATTGGTCATCCAGACCTGGATGCCTTTGAATCTCCTTTCCTTTTGAAGAATAGTGGAAGAATAACTTCAGGTCATTCACGTGATTGGAAATATTTCCCTTCTCAACTTATTTTCCAACAGCCATTAAGATGCTAGAAGACAAAGAGTACTAAGTTCTGGCAATATATTCAGAATTTAAGATGATCTTGCAATCACCCATAAGCCTACTCAACAGCAGCATTGTTTAATAGAAAATGTGCAAGCTTAAACCGACATAAATATGTTACTTCTGTAATAAATAGATAAATAAATAAAACCCCTCATTAGATCTGGAACTAAATGAATGAGAAGTAGGCCAAGCTGCATGCCATCATGCATGGACTCAGAATACATGTTCAGCATTGGTGCATTTTTATGACGGGCTAACAAGATCCCACAATGCATACATCAACTCTATTCAGTGTTAAGTACCTTGAATCTGGAAAACTTCCCAGATAATGCATCTGCCCTTTTAGCTTGTGCTACATAGAATGAATCTGTAAAGAAGGCAATAAAAGGATGAGGCTCAAGGGCCAGGTCCATGCTGTCTTCTGACTAACAATTTCAAGAAGGCTAAAAGCACACCAGCTTGTAGCTTGTAATAAAACAAAAACAGAGAACAGCTCTTAACATAATACTAAAATGCTATTTAAAATTCAATGCATCCAACCTTGGCAAGTGAAGATTCAACTCACTTCAGCTTGTGTTTTTGACAGTTTTTTTCACATTTCACTTTTAACCATCAATTTATAAATTGCTTGACCCTTATCAGTCAGGCATGTCATTCACAATACAAACTGGCGTGCACATTCTGATGGGAAGAGATTTTTGTTCTGGGAAAACCTAAATAAAATAAGCAATTAGATATTTTAGTTCTTACTAAGTGATAGTGGCAGAAGACCAAGCGTTCCTTAAATCTTTCTGAAAAGTAGCCCATTTTCTGTAGTCCAACAATCATTTCTGAGATTATTAAATTCTGCACTAGTTTCAGAGTATCACGGAAATACCAAAATGTGCAAGAGAAACCTGTTTGCCTTCCTTACCTTGCTAGCAGATTACTTTGAAAATTAAACTTTTTCACTTTTCCTGAATAAAATGATTTATCTTTTAAAATTTGACTACCAAGAATGGAAATTTCCTAGGAAAATAAAAATAATTTTGTTATCATGAAAAATTGGCTCATTTGCTATTTTTTCTTCAGATTCAAGCACCCATCCTACTACATCAGGCCTAGATGGCTATAGCACTGTTTGAGGCTTAGAGAAGTCAATATACAAATATTTCAAAATGTTTCTTTAGAGAAAGGAGGACTGCTTTTTTGTTCAGCTTTGTAGACTGGGAATAGTATTGTCTCTGGCTGTTCATGTATTTATTACACAAACTCTTTTAGAATTATGAGAATTAGGCTTGGAAACTGCACGTAAATAAAGTCTTTTCTACACGCTTGTTATTCTGCCCTCCGTACTGGGACATGGCAGCTCCAGATAAGACAAGTATCTAGATGCTATGAGGACAGAAGGTACGTGAATATAAACACAATTCTAGCTGAAGGGCAACATCAGGACAGGGAGCAGGCTTTTGTGTGAGTTCTGCAAGGTGTTGAAAACACGGTATTTATGACAAATGCAACAGCTACTAATGTTTCTTAAGTCATGATTCAACAGTTTTGGATCCGATCCTGGAAATGACTTTGTGAAAACAGATGCCTGAATTCATGTAAAGTTACTTGCAGTACTGGGACACTGCACCTAAACAGATTATTGCAATTCAACAGATTTAAACAAAGGCATTAGCACATTATTCTTGAGATATAACAGCTTGGTCAGAACTTATCCTATAAATTACTGACTGTCCTCTACTGTCAGCACAGATAATAGGAATAGATGGAACTTTACAGCCCAATGGTCTGAACTCTTAGAAACCAAAGAACATTAAGTGTATGCTTTGCTAAAAAAAAGAAACCAACAACAACAAAAAAAGAAAAATAAAAGAAAAAAATATAATGCAGAAATGAAGAAGCAGGTGGAAATGTAGATTATAAACTGCATAATTTCCATAATGTCACTTCTCCGATTAGGATTTGGATTTATAGTTTCAAGGTCACAGTAAAAACCTTTGATTCCTGTGAGTTTTTGGTATGAAAAAAAAACCTTTGCATTCCAGTTCAGCTCATTCAAACCTATTATATGCAGTTTGCATTAACATGGGATTGCATTATGATTTCTGCATCCATTTGTCCCTCACTAGTAGAGAACATCTTAGGGAATTCTATTTGCCATCGTCTTTAACCCCATACCTCCCACTGCAGCTGCTTTCCTTCCAGGTAGCTCCAGCCTAGACTACAAATCCTTTGTTCTAATCCAACACTGCATGAGACTCCTGCCATGATAGGCAGAACACTCTCTTTTGCATTTCTCCTAGATCCTTTGGGCCTATTGGTAGTAAGGGAGGGAAGACAGAAAGGAGTATCTCTCCATACCTCATATGCTATTCAACACAGGTGAGCAAAATCAAAACATTTAAAAACAAATGCCGGAGTGGCAGAATAGAACCACAAAGCACCATTTCATAATTGTACTTAAGTAATGTATTTCCATGAGAAAACCCTGTATAAATCAAAATTAATAAAGCTAATTGCTTGTATATAAATAATGTTACACTTGGCAATATTATCATGGTAGTTAATTTCTCTGTTTCCTTAAAACTGTATTAGCTCTTACTCAGAATAAGCTCTTAAGACACTGATTAGAAATTGCAACCTTGTACATTTTATGAAACATGAATTATGTCCCTATTGTGTGTCTAAAGAATGAAGAGACTATACAATAAATCTAAACCACTGAATAAGAATTTAAGGGGAAAGAAATGTTACAGCACCTACTTAAAAGGTTGCATTTTCATGCCAATTATACTAAAGCAGAGTTAATTTTGGAAATGGATTTCACTGCATTTTTCTGAGAATTTGTACCAGATTCAGAAACAGTGAAGTATCATAATATTATTTACAAGAGCGCGGATCTCTAATCAGCACCTATCTAACTTGTTAGTTATCATCTCTCCATTGTAAATACAAAGCAGCAGATACATGTGAGCCATTTTCTGTAGCTATATTGCTCCTTCTAATGTACGATGTAAATGATTTAACAATTACTATGAACACTAGAGCCTTGGGGAACAGTTGTCTAACGTGTTTCCCTCCGACAATAGGCATCCATCTTCCTCTTGATGTCTAAGAAGCTTTAAGCAGATGCATCATGACCCAACACTGATCATGTGGCTTACCTGTGGAAAACCCCAGGTGTATTAACAGGAAAATAAACCCCTTAAATTACAGAGATAGCTCTTATGGAGTTACAGAGTCTCAGTTTAAGAGCACAAGTCTGCGAGGGGAAAAATTAGCTTCCTGCATCTGCATCTCTGTCTCTTGCTCTGCTCTTAAATGTATTTAACTCCTTCCAGTGTTTTGAGATACCATTGAAGTAGAAGATGAGATACAAGACACTACCTCTTTGTGTATCTATAACATAGCAGGTATTTCTCTGATGTTCTGAAAAATAACATTGTCCTGTTTTCATCTTACAAACTGTTTTGCTCATAAAATTCTAGATTTCCTCCTACAGAGATAAGGCTAAATGAAGTTAATATTTAATAATAAATGTTTGCCCTTTAATGGCTTAGTCAGCTAAGGAAAATTATAAATATAAAAAATTCAAAATACTTAAAGTAAGCAAAAGACTGGAACAACTCAAATGACACTGTTCTGTGAGAATCAAATGATACCATATTAATGAAATTCATTAGGAAAGTATCCAAATTAAGAAATGACTATAATTTTAATGGAATTTACATGTCATTTACTACAGATGAGCAGCTTCTCTGCACATTAACCTAAGATTGAAAGAATATTTCATGGTTTCCTATGAAAGAAAATTAAAATCTGTATTTCTTCAGATGTAGGACAACAGCAAGTTTAATACAACATACTGAAAAAAACTGATGACATGATTTGCTTCTATGGGTCACGTAATCTAAAAAGAGATTTCTCTCCCATGTTCTGCATTTTACAAAGGAAACCTCTTGAAAAACAAAATTATGATGTCCATATAGAAACAAACAAACAAACAAACAAACATGATCTGTTCTTTCCATCGGAACTCAAAGACGACGAAGTTCTGGAGGCCATGTTAAATGCTGGTTTTCATGAAGAAATGTAGCCAATTGCTATCAGTTTGTTGAACTTTAAATTGGACCTGGACACTAAGAGGACAAGGAAATTATAAGGAGAAAGTCAAAATTTTAGATTTTCTAAAAAGTTAATTCCTATGTTGGAAATAAGCATCCAGGAGATTCAGAAAGAATGGATGCTATGATTGACAGTCTCCAAATCCTCTGAAGTATAGGAACTTTAGTTCCAACTGTAATGAGTGGTAGTAGCAGAGTGCCAATAAAAACCCTCAAATCAGTAAGTCCAGTTTTCAAAGTTGCAATCCACATAATTTTTTGTACGTGTTTGCAGAGTCCACTGACCTTTCATGATCTGAAGGAAACGCAAGATCAAGTGTAGGAAAGATCAAAAACGAAACATAATCTATGACACAGATTGCAGGAGGGGTTCAGGAGATTGCTGGCATCTGAAGTTTTCACAATAGTTAAAAAATGCATGAGATAAAAATCCTAGATGACGATACCTAATGTTGTGTACTGTGCATTTCAGATAAGATAGGGAATGTAAAACAAAGGTTCTGGAAAATAAAATTAAAAAATCTTAAATGTCAAATCCAGCAGTGGCTTTAAACCTGAATAGAGCGCATCAGCCAGGCACTCCTACAATTTAGGATTTGGTAGGAGCAACAGGACAGACTATATGTGCTTTTTGGCTGTGTATTATTCCACTCTTCAGTGGCAAGAAACACAACCCTGAGTCTTTTCTAACACCAAAAAAAGGGCATGAGATAAAAGAATCCTCTTTGCCCATCTCATATGAGAACAATACAAACAAATAACAGTGCAATCTCTTCTCATCCCCCTTTGGGTACACCAATACCTTGGAAATACGAAAACTTATAGCACAAGCATAATTTTGTCTTAATGCAATAATGAAAATAATGCTATTGGCTTGATTGGAAATTCCTAAAACTGGTGAACATCAAACTAAAATGTCAGAAGGACAGCAGTTCCCAAAGGAGGAGGAGGAAAAAAGATGCAATCTCCATTAAGTCAGTTTGAAAAGGGCAGGGAAAAATACTGGATGATGCTGAGTTTGAAAAAAGTATAAATCCAAGCAGATTCATCCTCTGTGTACTTAGATTAGGAAAGTCAAATCTGAAAAAAGTCTGGGAGAGAAAAGTGGAGAAATTCTCTGGAGGCCAGCTGATTAACTGTTTGTATTGTTTCCTTGTGGTTTATGATTTGGCTACAGTGTTCCAGGCCTCCTGGAACAGCTTTTAGGACAGGGTACTTGCTGTGCCACAGGCAGTCATCCAGACCTGAACATAGTGGCTATTGCATTTGCTGTGTCTATAGGTTGTAACGAAGTCCTTCCGTTCTGTGACCTTTTCCAATGAGCAGCCAAAAATCATCCCTGCTGTAAGAAGGAACCTAGCCTAGAAATAAAAGAACTTCAGTCTAGATAAAACGATCATGATAAGAAAGAAAATTTAGCTATGTATGTATACGGATATAGCTACCTGTCTCTGCACTAATAAAGTTACCAATTCCTTGATATTACACTGAAAATGACAATATAGCTTTTTCTTGAACTATTTCAACAAACAAAATACCAGAGACAGAAACACAGGTCTATTTGAAATCTTGTCAACAGCACTGAAGCAGGTATCAAAAGCAGGAAAAAATAGCAACAAATACTCAAGGAATAAATATGGTAAAACAAAAATAGAATTGACCACCCACCTTAGGTATGCAAAAATGATATCTTAACAAACAGCATGAACTAGTTGCTCAGTAATGGAAATCCACACTTTCTGAGGTAAGAGCTAATCTTAATATAAATTATTATGTGAAACATATGAAAAAGATTCAGAATGGAGTCAGAAGTAATGACCTGCTTTGACAGATTTGTAGATAAACAGAACTGTTCCTACAGCTCTTCTATATCTACAACCTAATCTATTGATCTTACCTTTTAAAAATGTTAGTTTTTCAGCAAATCTAATTGTCAAGTCATAGTGATGTGACAGTATTTTATTAGCATGGAGATTAACCTAATCTTTATTTCACTTGCCAATGGATATTTTAAGGTTTCCTGTTTACACTGTCTAATTTTCCCTGTTGTGATGTCTTTGGGCAGTGTTATAGCATAGTTTGACCCCAAAGGTATTTAGTAGAAGTCTAGTTTTTGTAATTCTCTAGGCAAAAAGTTCATTTGCATCCAAGCCAAAATCCCCACGTCTTAAAACCTCAGATCACAACACTTATGGGCCATGATGTATGACAGAGAGCAGCTGATTGTGGGAAAGATAGGTCCCTACAAGGCGCATTTTTTGAAATTAGCTATGTGTGACAGCAGGAAAAAAAAAAAAAGGAAGGTAACTCAATAAATTTGAATACTTCATATATGTCGTGAAGACCAACTAGCGATTCTAGGCAGCTACTTATATGCACTGGAAAAAAGCTTGAAAAAATCAGCATAAACATAACATAAAAAACTTCTAAATGACAAAAGGGCCCTGAGATAAAGATCCTGTGTGACACTGTTAGGCTTTTAATAGCAGGTCTGTAAAATTCGTGTCTAAGTTAGGTTTGTAAAGTCTCTTGAAACACTTAAAGAGTAATATATCAGGAAGGGAACAGCCACACACCTCTAAAATCTTGCTGGCAGCTTTAGCTGTATGCACATACAGCAGAAAATGTTTGCAGTCCAGAATCCTCTCCTCAAATTAGAGACATGAATTACTTCTCTCAAGAACAGGATATTTATCACCTCTTTCATTCAAAATACTCCCAGAAGAGAAGCAGATTGTAGTATCAGTGCTTCATACTTCTCATGTCTCCTTACCTAACCCAACTGACCAACAACTGAAGTACTCACCACATTATGATGACCTCGTATTTTGGCCTCAGCTCAGAAACCTGTTTTCCCCAAATCATTAAGGGGTATGATTTTTTCTGTTATCAGATTTGTGACACTGTATAGAAAACAGCAAAATAAAAAAAAAAAAAGAAAAAGGAAAGAAAAAGAAGGGTGTAATTTTGCAGCTCGTTGATTTGTGTAATTCTCTGTTCATTCTTCTGTCTTTTCAAGACACAAGTGTTAAGGAACCCAGCATTCCTTCAATTTTGTCTCCCAATTGTTGTCTGACAGAACTCCTACCTCATGCTCCCTCTCTACAATACAACAATCACAAATTATTTGCTGTTCAGCACCACAGCAACAAAGATGTTTAGCAGTGTACTCATCAGCCTGGGAGTTTTAAGAACTCAGATGGTCTTCCACCTGAGGGTAGGACTGCAATTCACCACAGACAGAAGAGAGAGAGGAAGCACCCACGTGGCTCCTACAGCCTAGTGCCTTTCCCAGACAGTGTGGCTGTGGTTGGTTTTGAATCCAATCCCATCAGTATGAGTTAAGCCTGCAGTAGCTATCATAAATGTATCATTATTTACCAAGTTCTGAAAACTCCAGACTCCCTATTTCCTAATTACTCATTCCTACTGATCCTGACCAACTTGCAACTGTGTAGAGCTTAGCAACTGGTCTATGGAGGGAGATGGCCAAAGGAAGCTAGAGGAGGAAAGAGACACTTTATTTGACCTGAGTCCAAAGTAGCTTTTGGATGCTCAGGCCATCACATAGAGGACTTCATACTAAAATAAGGTTACCAAAACAAACAAGCAAACAATGAAAAGAAAAAAGTAAAGAAAAGAAGTTTTTTTTGTTTTTTTTT
>JACDJE010000102.1:1495088-1544554 GCA_016647715.1 Pavo muticus | reverse complement strand
AAAAAAAAAAAAAAAAAAAAAAAAGAAAAAATCAAAACAGAAAAACAAGAAGAGAACGTAAGTCAAAACTGTCATATGCTTGGCCGCTCTCTAGAAGAAATAAAGGGAAGTGAAGATGTTAAATGTTCTCTGATCCCCCTCTCACATCTTACCTAAAGGATGATTGAGATCTCTAAGCTGTTTCTAATTAGTTGTTAATGACCTGAGAGTTGTGTGAGTTAGCATCTTCTATATCTCATTTGATTTCCCCTTTGGGCTGAAACAATATCAAGAGGGCTGAAATGAAGATAAAATACACCTCAATGATCCCTGTGGTTATCAGACGAGAGACATAAATACAGGAAAGTCTAAGGGGAAAGATCATCATCATCAGTAGTTCTACAACCTGTATTAACAAAACATACAGAAGCGATTTTACTACAGAGGAGCCTGTTCCTTTACTCTTTACAAAACTCAGTCAGGTCCAGAAATGGGAAGGACTCTGCACCTAGTTCCACGTGCCTAGAAGAAGGTTCTTAAAAATCTTGAAAAATTGAGAAAAAAGCAGCAGATACCCTGGAAGATTCAGTGTACATTCATCAGTTACACTGTAAGAAATAAAAATAGCACGAGCATGTCTCAGGTGTGCCGAGGAAAGAAAACCTGACAGGGAACAGAACGGTAGTTTTTGTTCTTTAATTATTATTTGGTATCCTGAACAACTTAGCTTTTAGGAAGTGATCTGAATATATAGGAAATTGACACTGACTTTAGAGAATGCATAAAACCCTCCAAGGTTTCAGAGTTAATTAGCTAAAGTATTAAAGTAATCAAATAGCTGAATTTTTTAACTTAATGACAGTAATATTTGTGCAGACTACTGTTACATACCTGTTTCCTATTTGCAAATAAGTGAAGAGAGGGTAATGCTAGTCTTTAGTAATCCTTAGTGCAACATTTCTTATTTGGTTTTTAAAATCTGAACTCGTTATAGCTGCATAATTGGTTATATATCATACTAAAAACTCATTCAGATGTAAAGCATCTCCACATATTCTAACTAAGAACTGCCTCAAGGTGATGAAATAACAGCAATACAAAATTTCAGTGTTGCAAAGCAAGACAGAGAGTCTCTTTGAAGAGCTGTTGAATCTCGTAAACACTCTAAAATATACCTTAAAATAAAGTGACCAAACTTGTCATTTAAAAATAAAAAAAAAACACTGACAATATGCCATTATGGCATATTGACTGAGAGGCTAAAGTCACTGTGATTAAAATGGAGCAATTCACTTTGAACTAACTCTAGTTGACTCCTCTAATGTGCCTGAGGATTGTCTGTGGCAAGCCCAGAGGAAATCTTTTGCGCTTCAGTTAGCAATAAGGCTTGCAAATCATTATTCTTTGAAAGACTTACTCATATAACTGAGGACACCAGTAACATTTGGGCTTTTGCTTGTACTTGAGCCCCTAGGAGTCCAATATGTTAGTTAAACATATGAGCTTTTGCAGTTAGATTTCTACTATATGAATTTACACTATTTGCCCTTCTCACAACATCGCTAGGAGTGCCTCAGCTGAAAAGCAGAACGGTATTGTTCAGTAACTCCCAAATACAAGAAACATCAAATTTGCGCAACCTGCAATCCATTAAAACAGAATTATCAACAAAATCTCATCCTAGAGTGTTCTTTCTGTTGTTTCAAAGGGATTGGACACACATTATTACATACTTTATTTTGTTTTCTGAAAATACCAAGCAATCTGTTGCAACCAGCTGTTTAGTAATCCTTCAGCAGCAGAACAGTGGTGGGATTAAGAAGCCCTTGTGATTCTTGCACTTCTTGCTCTGCACTGATAAACATGTAACTTCCATCATAAGCACACAGATTGATGCCTGAGTATCTGTCTACACACACTGTAAGAAGCAACTGGATAGTCTACTGCTCTTCTAGTAGCAAGGAATTTCTAGGGAAATAAGTACTTTACTTATGAAGTAATCTTACCTCATATTTTTACAGGTTAGTTACTTTCTCATATTTCATTTCTACACTTTCAAAATGGATAACTGTATTTTTACCATTTCCTTTGTGGGATGAATTCCCAACATTTAAGTTAAAAATATCAAGACAGGTAAAAGTTACTTCAAAAACTTACCATAGTTTAGCCTTTGTCTATACCAGATTGAATTAAATTTAGTCATATAGTAGTACTATAATATATAAATGAAAATTCACATTATGGATCAATGCAGCTGCAATGCTCTATGAAATCCAAATAGCAACAACAACTTACATACACGTCATGGATGAAATGACATGAGATTTTCAGGAGCTTATCTACAGGCAACAAGCACCAAATGAGCCCTATACTTATAGATTTATCCCATTCAAACATACTGGGCTTGTGGAGACAACTTAGCAGTCAAAGACAGTACTCCATTTAAAGCTGCTGCAACATTAATGTTGTAGCTTGTCTCCATTTTTCAGCTAAACAGAGGTTTTCTTTTTCACATCACATAAAGTCTTCAACCAGCTCAAGCCTTCTAATAAATTGCAAACTCTCTTACAGTATATCTTCTATTATTCTGCTTGTTACTTTAGTAAGACAGGAAATTAAAGCAATAAAACACTTTCAAAATGATGGGGCACACTCAAGCAGTCATTTTTCTTATGTTCCAGTATTATTCTTCAAAAGACCTTTTACGATACTAATATTAAATTCTTTGAAGTCTGAAGAATCTGTTGAAAGTGTTGAATTTCTAAGATATAATGCTCAAATATTGCATCTACTCATGCATTTATTAAAACTGGATATGTGGGACGGAATTAAAAAAAGCACAAAATGCAATGCAGCTAAATAATATATGACCTGATACATTTGAGATCCACATTAGAGAGTACATTGTGTGGAAATTTGATTTAATGCTAAGGAAAATCTATTTTGCTTTTGTCTCACCTTACGTGGCCAAATGCACACCAGATGTGGTCATTCATATAAAAGGTTGGTAACTGCACACTGTAGCATGGAAAACCAGACAAATACTATAATGGTCACTTATTCGGCATGCTCACACAAAGGAAATTGAATCAAGCTTATGAAACTGCATTCTTCATTAACCCCAAAGAAAAAGGTCACATAGACTGCTCTTTTAATGGTATGTACAGTAAAAAGATTGAAAGAGATCATGCAAAATAAAAGCATGGAGAATGATAAGTCTGCTAGCTGAAACAGTTCCAAAATAAAATCAATAAATATAATTAAGTATAATATAACTTGGAGGAGGAAAAAAAGGGAAAAAATGCATACAAATGAAAGAACAGAAAAAAAAAAAAAGAAAGAGTGAAAGAGTAACAAGAAAATGAGAGAGAAAAAGAAAGAGAAAGAGAGGAACGGGAACAGGAAGAGGCCTGGGAAAATAAAGTAAAAGGAGAAAAAGAAAACAGATGAAGAAAGAAAAAGAGGAAAGGGAATGAAAGAGAACAAGAAAGGGTGAGGGAGAGGTAAAGAAATTGAAAGGTATGGAAGAAATGAGGAAAAAGGCAAAGGAACAGAGGAAAAGTAAAAACAAAACTAAGGTAAGTCACCAAAGATGTTCTGCGTCTGTTAAGGATTCATCATGATGTCAGACACAGGGCTGAAGTGGATTCCTTGCTCATCAAGTGCGCTGACTGAAGGCACTCAATTAGAAGGCCTCGGAGAGGAGTGAATGTTCATCATGTAAGCCCTGATTCACTGCGATTTTAAGTTTTATATTCACTTTCAGTTTCGCTGTAGCTATCAATTACTTTTCCAGTTTCATTTGATCTATTTTATATAGATTTTAAACAACCTCCGGTGAGAGTTCCAATTCAGTACATGGACACTCTCATTTAGCAGAATATAACAATGTATGGTTAGCAGCTACACCATCGCCATTTTTATGAAAATTCACAGGTTCAAGTTAAAAAGGAATATTCTACTTCCTCTATACACTAACATACCACAGATATAACGTGTAAATACGTGACATACAGAAGGTAAATAAGCTATATCCTCCATTCACTTCAGTTCACAATCAGAACACAATCACTTGTTCCTTCGTTAGAACAATTATTCATTCTTTTTTCATGCATGCTTGCCTAGAAATTCACTGGTCCAAGCCTTATATATAACCGCTCCATAACTTATGTTTCCCTTCTCATTTTTGACACATTTCTTCTCTGTTGGAATTCCAAAGCAATCAACTACCTGGGGATATATACTTCTCCAGAGATCTCCCCTCCACTATATCAATTAACTCAAAAGCAATTTTGGATAACTTCCAATTCACTACCCACCATCTGGTCTCCCTTAAGCCTCACAAGCTGGAGTAGACTTGAATTGGTCAGAATGATGCTAATTTACTAAATTATTTACCAATTAGACATGTTCCTACACTGTTTCCTTTCTTCAGTGAAGAAATTTCCTATTGACCTAGAAAATCATTGGGAATATTTCTTTATATCTCAAACAAGTCTCAGAAACTGCATGAGGGACTGCCTGACTCACTGTAGTGTGAGTGATACGCTTCTAGGGTTTACACTCCTTACAATTCAAATAAAAGAAACTTTGAAAGGGTGCTTTCAGTTTCCACAGAGCCCATGAACTTGGCTTTCATTTTCATGTAAAACATGCTCCCAGGGCAAAAACTTTGCCTGTTGGTCTGTCATATAGCCAGGCAACATATCGGGCCCAACGACCTGGAAGGCACTTCTAGATTTTGCAATGTGATGGCACCCAGGAATAGGCACTGTTCAGGGTTGCTGAGAGGTCCGCTTCCAAAATTAACACAAATACAGCTTTGTTCTCACAAATCTCCCCCTCTTTTCAGGCTGCATTGCCCACTCATGGATTGATGCATTAAAAATATGACTAACATGTAATATGATGCACGCTTTTCATCCTCTGCCCAGGAGAACAAGTCTTCTCAACAGAGAAGCTCTTCTAGGTTTATGGCAAAAAAAAGGAAAGAAGAAAAGTAGAAAATGCCTTATTTTATTCCATATACCACTAATGTATTTTTGTTTGAGATGGGAAGGAACTCTTACGCAGCACAGTCTGACCTTGTGCACTTCCCTGTTCCCCTTTGACTATAGGTTGATGTCGTTCAGCTCTCACTCCTCATTTTCACCTCTTCCTACTATCATGTATAATAGATTAGGAATCTCTTCGTAATTACTAATCCCTCAAGGCCAGTGTGTCTTCCACCACCAGATCTGAAAACTGCACTTTAATTATGCATTCAGAATCGGAAAAACAACTGTGACTATAACATCACTGGAAAAAATATGGCTTGAAAGATCTGTGAAAAATTCTCTCTATCACAGCTTTGGCTCTAGATTCTAATATAGCATGTACAAACCACACATTTTTATAAGTACACTCCCAGAACTGGGGATTTTCTTAGCAAGGGAGAAGACTCTGCTATAGGGAATTGCTGGAAACCCTATAACTCCTTGAATCATCACAAGCCTTGAAGTCCTACGGACTGTTCCATTGGCCATAAGCCTTGTGTCTTGGTATCGGGAAAACAAGTTTTATATCGGAGTCTTTTCTTTTAACATCCAGCATAATCATTGCTTAATACCTAAAACTAAGTTTCAAAAAGCAATATGCTGTAGGATTGCAGGTGTGCAAAGGTATACGCTTACATAAGTGTATGTATTTAAATGTGTTCATGTGTGCATGTATATGCACATGGTCATATTTACCATAAAGTGTCATTTAAGTTATCAAAAATTGTATTTCTTGGGTGTTCTCTTTTTTTCCAGACATCTATTTGGCCACGCCTTGTAAGATTTGAGCACTGACAAAACCATTCATAACTATATATGAAGGTATAATAAAAGAAAAACTGATTTGCTAATGTCATGATGTATCACATCCCTTGAAGAGATAAACACTAGCTGAAATAAGAACCCTATAAGAGGATTTATGTTCTGTATCCAAAAGAAGTTAGGCTAGGAAAAATTACCTCAGAAAATACAAACAAAAACAGAAAGAAAAAAAAAAAGAATCAAAACTATTAGAAATAAGTCATAAAATAAACTAAATATGAGCTATGCCCCTTTGGTTTGCTGAGGTAATGTGAAAGCAGGGAGGTGTACTGTTCAGAGCAAACAGCTGTGGGCAAGAGGATTCTTGGTTCTAATCCCCACTGAGCCAACCTCAGGCAAGTCATTCAGTTTCCCTTTGCTTCAGTCAATCCAGCTTAAAAACGCAAAAAGCAGGACCTCAGAGAAGCCAGATGCTGCATCTATGCCAAGCTATCTCTTGGGTAAACAAACAGAGGAAAAATAATGTAAGAAGGAGACCATATAAAGGAGGGGAAAAAAGGGTTCTTAATGGTTTGCAAGACGTTGAACAGAGGCCAAATACACCACCATGATAACAAGGAATATTTCCTAACGCTATTTGAGACATTACACTGAAGTAGGTTCACTTGCTACTGAGATTTCTCAGTTTAATGGTATTTTGCCACGCATAAAATATTTACTGTATTTAATAATAATCTACTAATTGGCGGTCAGGAACAAGGACCTTCCCAGAGTGAAAAGTGTTCTAAAAATATATTAGTAACCTAAGACATTCTCATTTTAAAATTATAGGGATTTCTTCTCACATAAAATGAAGTAACAACTGAGTTGTTCTGTGAATTCCCCTCTGCTTCCAAACACTCTGTTGAAAAGATGAATGTGAGAATACAATCGACAGCTTTAGGGTGTGATACACAAATAAAAGATAATGAAAACTAGAATTAAATTCATGGGCTGCATTTGTTTTCTCTGCATGCTTAATAGAGTCTCCCATTGTTAAGGACTCTGTAAGTAATCATAGATTTCTTATTTAGTCTACTGGAAGAAAAAGTGAGCTACTCTGAGGATTAAAATGCTGCAAATTAAAATAGACAAAATACACATGTATGGGCTACTCAGTTGGTATTTTTTCTGCCAGCATGTAGAAAAAAATTATAGATGCAGTAAATATTTCAGAAATCATTCTCTTTACAGCATTATGCACGGACTTGTCAGCTTTTGCCACTGAGTTTTGTTGATTTATATCAAATAACTAATTTAAATTTAAAAGGAATGGTTACATTTATTGCACACTTCAGCATTTAGGAATAACTATTGATATTGCAGCACTATTTATTTTTTATTCATATAAAAATAATCCGTACAAATAAAGGGGAACAGTGCTGACCAGCAAAAGAAACAACAGACATTTTTTGCTTTGCAGACACATTTCAATATAGTTTATAAATGAACAGTGTACTGTAGTTAGTGTACTCCACAATATTCATTCTAAGCTTATATTCTTAAAGTCCTGATGAAGAAATTATTATGTCAAACTGTTCCACGATATGAATTAGGTCAGCATGTTTCGTCACCTTGGTGTCTTTATTTTAACCTGAAGAAAGTTACAAATCTATGCCATGGTTTACTTTAGGAACATATATTGAAAGGCATCATTCTGCCATATACTCTAAATAAAATTTTGGACTACTGTGCTAGTAAAGAATAATACCAAATGACTTCATTACAGTAGTGATAGGAAACACTTGCAATAGCACTCCAAGGTTTCCTTATGCTTTGGATTTGTTTTTCTCCTATCCGTTGGAAGACCACCATAGTTCAGTCACACAAACTGCCACTTTTTTTTCTCCCAAGGAAGTCAGTGAGGAAAGACAGCACAATGCTGGGGACAATGGGTTTGGAAAGAAACAATGTGAAACGAATGTGGACTAAAGAATTACTCTCCCACCAGCATCATTCTATAGGAACCCATTAGATTGAGGATAGGCACACACCGTCTCACAGACTTGAGATAAGTGTATGAAATCTAACAAGAGAACAAGTCATCATCCAAGAGAAAAACGTGTACACAGAAGGGTATGTTGGACTTCTCCTTCCTTAAAAGTCTGTCAGATTATTTTTTTCTAAATTTAGAAATTAAAATCTAGTTTGGATCCGTTAACAGATTCCATATAACATCTCTGTCTCTGCTCTTTAATGTGTGAACAGATAAAAAAGAAACTCCCTTCACATTCAGCCATGATGGGATTTTTGAATGGTATGTAAGCAAATATCCCAAGGTGCAATGACCAAAACACACACAGGAACAAAAGCCAGCTCTGCCACTGGCAATCTGAAAACACCACTTTTTAAAGAACTGTCCTAATAGATATGGTTCCTGTGGATCCACAGCCCTATTCCAGGTTCAATATTTTCTCATACATTCTTATGTTGACACAGATTTGAGGAAGGAAGAAAATAATCTTTTGATTTGGTATAATCCTAGTTCTTATTTGAAAATATCTCAAAAAGTACTCTGGTAAATGTATGTTATAATTAGAATATACTTTGAAAATCAAATGTGTAAAATATGACTAAATTATTTTGCACGTGACAATACACAAAGGAAACATGCAACATTACTTCCTTTCCTTTCTCATTTTAAACTCAGAACAAGATAGAACAGAATTACTGGTGAAGATGAAGAAAAACGCTCACGCCTGTTATGGATGCCATATGCAATCATCTGGAGCTGCTTCCAGATGGATTGCTGAAGATGAAAGAGTTAACGAATTAGATCTAAGGTAACTTTTGTTTCTGAATCAGATCTGTTCAGACATGCCACAAGCACTTGTTCTCATCAAGGATTAACTGCATGACAAGCTTGAACTTTTAACACCAAATTCTTTTCCAGTTACAGGAGAGCAAAAAAAGGTCGCAACACTTTCATAAAACTGAAATGTAAATTTTTCATAATATCATCATTCTAAAATGACTCCCCTTATTTTCTATGACCTTTCCAAAATAGTCCAACATTGATCTAAGACTAATAATGAGAAATAACAGCTTAACTGTACTTTTCCTCACCCTTGGAAGCTTAAATGGGTTAAAATAGGCCTTGTAATACAGTAGTTCATGTTACCTTCACTTGGGAGTTGCCACCTAAACTACAGTGCAATACCATCTCATTTAAGTTCAGAGGCGAAAGACAGACATTACCCAAGAACAAAATTGTATGCTTCAGAAAAAATAAATCCTAGGTACCTATTTTTCTAGCTCCTTTCGGAAGCTGCATGCATTAATGCTTGCGGATATTTGTTTTGTTTTGTTCTGTTTTGTTTTGTGAAATGAATGACGAGCAAGACATAAGGGGTAAAAAAATCAGGTAAGTTCTTCGCTACATCGCTGTTTTGAACCACAAATAGGACATTGGGGGAGAGAGATCTACTGCAAATTAATAGTTTGCCTTTTGTCCAGTTCTCTATGATGCTTTTTTTCCAGATAAGACGCTGTCAAACAGTAAATATGCAAACTATTGAATAAATATTTGCAAAAAAAAAATAAAAAAAAAAAATTAAGTCTGTGAAATACAACAGCAAAAAGAGTTTTCATTTCAAAACCATCAGCATTCAGAGATTTTTGGTTTGACTCATAGCTATGTACTTCCCTGCCCTGTTCCTAGCTGCGGATTATGACAGAGAGGATCATCACTAGAATTCTCACACTCCCCTTCAGATCTACTTTTGGTTCACATCCCTTTTCCAAGTTTTCCTTGCCAAGGGAAAAAAAAAAAAGAAGTGGGAATATGGGCACAATTTGCTTGTAGTTTCCTGTTGAATAATATGACAGCTGCTGACTTTTGGACTGTGTTCATAAATGAGAAATTGGTCACCCAAAGCTAAACTAGATCTAATGTCATACTTTAAACTTTTCTGAATCACTCAGATGCAGTATACTAAAATGACCTATAGCCAGTCTTATGAAAAATTCTATAATTTGCTAGTGCTTTCAATACTAACAAAAAAGGCGAATTGATGTATTTTCTGCATTTAACAGAAATAAATGAAAAAGTAATTTTGCAAGATCACAAAGGACCACCAACCTTCAAGAATATAGAACTGAATTTGTGAATTAAGATTTTAGGTGCCAGAGACCTAAAGCTGATCAGAAGCTGGACTGAAACACAGTATGATTTTTGGATATTTAGATATAATCTATGATTTGGGGATACTGTAAAATTTTGACAGAATGCATGCAACCAAAGCCATGAAGCTTTCTAGTGGAAATTATCTAGCCGTAATGTAATGACCACTGATCAGATACATGTGCCCATCCCTATATTTCTTCGAAGGGGGAAAGAAATTATTTTCCATATCTACAGTACTCTAATGAGATTCTCCTCTGGCATGCACTGATGATAATTTTTTACCTTTCTCTCTTCACTAGAAAGTTTCTTCATAAGATATTTCTGCACACTCATTCTTGGTTCCATGAGGTTTTCCACAAGCAGTGAGGCTGGAGTTGCTGCCTTCTCCTCCAGAGCTGCCCTGTAGCCCTTGCTGCCAGGCTTGGGAGAGCAAGGCAAGGGCCATGCTGCTGGACCCCACAGCTGCTTCTGACAGAAAATATTTTTGTCTCTATTTTGCTGTATAAATATCAGGCCCTCGGAAATTCTGCCACAACCACAGCCCAGAAGCAGCTCTCCCTGAGGGAAGCAGCAGAGCCTTGTGGGGGGCAATGCAGGCTGGGCTGGGGCAGTGCTGTGGGGGGTCAGGCTCTGACCTCAGGCTCGCTCCCCTGGTGCTGAGGTAAGCGGAGCTCTGCGTGCTGCCAGCCTGGCAGCAGTGTGGGAGGAAACGGGCCAACCTGCAGAGTTTTATGCTAAGCTGCTACTTGAATGTTTTAGCAAAATGCAGCCTAAGAGAAGGGAAGCTTTCTGGGAGTGTTTCTTTTTTTTTTTTCTTTTTTTTTTCTTTTTTTTGTGCCTGCTGTTAGAAAAACCAGAGGCAGAGAGGTGCTCCCCGCTTAAGAGCTGTCACTGAGACAAGGTTTCATTCCAGCATGTGCATGCTTTGCAGTGTTGTTATTATACGGATACCTCCAGTTTATGGAAGCTTCATGAACACTTGAACGACTGACATTTCTTTATCTAATAGAGGACAGAGTATCACTGATTGTCTTACTGCTGCTCTGAGTTTAGTAGCAAGTAAAGTATGGCATGCAAATTTGTATCATGAATGACAGGTAAAAATCGCTAGCAGTCTTCTTCCTGCCTTTTTTTTTTTTTTATCCTCATGTTGCTGTGGCAAGCGTGTGATTGGGAATTAAGTATGAGCTTAACAACATGAAAACATTACAGCACCAATTCATCAAGGTGCAAAATTAACATGCAGCCAAACTTCCTCCAGCCTTACGCAGCTAGAAAATCTCTTAAGCTTCACTTAAAGCATCAACAATCTTCAGCTGATCTTTCTAGTTGGTGTGCTCCCTCTACTGAACTAGATAACAGGCTTTCTTGGGTCTGGATCTATTTTATGGTTTATATGAAAGGCACAGTTACTTCGTATAAAAGAGACAGGTGAGTTAAGTACTTTAAAAAAAAATGTAGTGACAACTCAAACTTGAAGGACAGCCCACTTGGCAACATCACCTAATCTGACTGTTAAAATGATACAAAAATGTCAGGAAAAACATTATTTTAAAGTATATTCATACAACCAGTGCACTGGAATAAGCTTTCCTTTGTGCTCCCCTTCCATTTCCAGCATCCCTTAATTTCAGCACAAAAATACAGCAAGAGCCCTGGCAGAGCTCCACCTTTTATGCACTCTCTGCAGAACTCGGAGTTTTCTATAAAAGCCTGGATCTCTGACTGTTTCAAAGGGAATATTTTCTACAAGGCTTTTGGTTTTGTTCTATAATGATGTTCATTTTGATAAACTTTTATGCCTGTCAACATACTGATTGTTCACACAAGGATTCTACAAAGAGCAGAAAAGAACCACCATAATACAAAGAAAAAAACATAAAAACAGAAGTTATACTATAGTAAAAATATTATGAAGCTACTTATTCTTTAAGTATTATAACAAATTCTGACTGTCCAAATTTCTAGAGAAAGTGTTTAAAAATATCACGTCCTGAAAGTTAAAATATCCTGTTCAAGATACAAAACTGCAGAATGTACTTCAACAGTGAAGTGCATCATTTTCTGTAAATAAGTAGTATTTGAAACAATAGTTTATAAAAACAAACTAAAGACATAGGTCTTAAAAACTGTTGATTTAAGTTAACTATGAGATCTCTGAACATCTGCACAGTAATAAACCCCTCCTTAACTACCATAGCTATAACCATCAAAAGGTTAATGTTTACTGAACGCTTATAGATGTTCATTTTGAGTTCAAAAACCTGATTTTTAATGTCCACCTTGTAAAGACGTAAAAATCTTAGGAATAAAGTTGGCTTCTTTACCAGGATATGCAGCATCTCTTTTCAATAAATATCTCTAATAAATATGTCTAATGTTTTTCATCAGTGTAAATTTAAAACTTTACCCCGCTCCTACCTGAATGGATTTCTTTCACCTATCGGTAATAAAGTAATGCTAAAAATTTTTAATTTTTGGCTGAAGAGTCAAGCAGCTTCGAGGAGGAGTAAAATTTCTCAACAGTGCACTGGAATATGGGCTAAGACCGTGGATGCCCTGGTGTGTTTTCTGTCTGATAGTTCTATGTATATTCCTTAGCATATAAGCTTTTACAAACCTTAACAGTCTACTTTTTCCATTCAGTGCATACATAGCTGAGACACCTAATTTGGTTTGTTCATTAATTGTTGCACTGTCTTAATTAGGCACCTAAGTTAATTGTTCTTGGTTAAAAGCATTGGTAAATTCTCATTCTGGAGACAGACTGGGTGATACATCTATCTGCTGTGTCCATCCATGAAGAAGACTGGCAAATAGTATGCCAGGGCCAGTTTACTCTAAAATTCAAAGATAATAACTAAAAGAAAAGATCCTGATGATTTAAAATGATGAAAAATGTCAACACAAGGTTGTTGACTGAACCCACAGAGTTCAATCAGATGTGGGTTATGCCAAGTGAATCTTCTGTGTACAGGTAACCCCTAAATATTCCTTCTAAAGCAGCTGTTACCTGTGAGAATCTAAAGAGCTTCCTTTTTTAGAAAAAACAAGAACCAATCGTGTTAAAAAGCCTTGTGGAATCATGCTGGTCCTCCTTAAAATTCTGCAGCTAGCCCTCTGCATATTCATACTGATAATCTCAAGTAGCAGATACAGAATTTATGGGGTAGATTAAAAAGAGTTCTTCCAAGCTGCAGAGTGTTGTGGAAGACTTACTAAGGGATGACAGAACTGACATTCTAAAAATTCAGTAGAAAGGGATGAAACAACAATTCTTGGCCTGTGCAGTACTTTTAACTCCTATAGACCTTGGAGAAATTTGGATCACTACTTTGTTCGATAATGGCATATCTACTAAGTACAAAAATAACTAATTAACCTAAGAAGCAATAGAAGGCAATACAACTGCAGAAGAGAGCTCGCTGCTTCCAGATAAAACTTAACGTTTAGTACTACACCCAAACTGTTTTTTACCTTTTTTTTTTCTTTTTTTTATAAACTTTGTATTTAAGAAAACAGTGCTCAGAGGAACAGTCTCTAACTACAGCTTAAAGAAAAACTAATTTGTGTAAAAATGTCATCAACGTGTTGGTTTCATTTGTTTTAAATTTTGTTGTACAGTGATCAGTTTGTTGACAGAACATCTGTTCATTTCGTTCTTTACAAGTTCAAATCTATATTCTACTTCTGCTCTGTTTTTAAGATAGAGTATCTTGACATATTTTTGGCTCTATAGTCATATTCAGCGTTAAGAGAAGTATTTTCATACTTGTCTGTTGCCTCTAAGAAGCACTTATGGAACTGATCTTTCATACACATTTTTCCCAGATGTTAATTCAAATCCTGAACCACCGCAGATGTGGTACAATTTCACTCCAATTTCACTCCAAGAAGACATGGAAGACTTACACATATAAGCAGCAGGACATCCTTGGAAATTATTGCCACTTTGGAATAAGTTATAAGGCTCTATCTAACCAAGTCTTTGAAAAATAAGAGACTGTCTTGCACTGATAAATAAAACAGGGCCAGTGAGCACTCTTAGGCTCATTAACATCACCCATCTGCATTTGAAGTCCCTATGTTCCTGGATCGCACTGGGGTCCTGCATCACACTCGTGTGGGCCTACAACTTAACTATTACAGTGCTTACTCTTACAGCTCAGAGCATATGTGAAGGCTGCATCTCTGCTCTGCTATTATGAAACTGAGGGCATGTGTTTGCACACAGGAGTGTTCAAAGGTGCCAAGGTGGGGTAATACTGCAGGAATGTACAGCAATAGGAGGAGCCAATGCTGCTGCAGTTTGTCCTTGTTGCTCACTAGGCCTGATCCCTCCCTTCTGCAGGGCTGTGCACAGGCTCTATTCCAGATGGTGTTAATTGGTTGCGAACGCAGTTGTGACAATAAAGACACTAAAAATAAAACTGTATGACGAATAAGAAGTGCAGTGTTTGAGATTGTTCTCTTGCTTAACTTACCAAAAAAGTCCATTTTATTGATATGTTAACCTCTGTGGGACTAATTAAAACAAAATAATAGCTTTTATATTTGCTCCCCTATTCCAGACGATTTACAAATAATTCAGCAAATTTTATATTTAAATAAAACGAGAAGATGAAACCTGATTTCTTCAGCACCAGTAAGAATCTTCCACATTCTATTTTTCATGACAATAAAAAATATTCAGAATTGTTTAATTTCGTAAATACAAATTAGAATTTATAAACCATGCACTATTTCAATTTGTAAATTAAAAAAAAAAATCAGTAATTTCACATTTCTATTTTGTAAAATGTTCAGATCTGGAAATGCCACAAAGCTGATCATTTCTCATTACCTAGTTTGTGTCTTACAAATTGGCATTTTCTGTTTCTAATGATCTGTTAGGCTTACATCTTCACCGCCATTCTCAGTACTGCATTTTGCTCTTCCTATAATACTTTCCTACTCTTCCATTCTCTTTTACTCTTCATTTGGATCATCACTTCTCTTTTCACTCATCTAAATCACTGTTTTTGAAGTGATCTTAAGCTTGCATATCACTCACATCTTTCCATTATTTGTTGACTTACAGAAACAATCAAACAAGTTGAACAATTCCCATTTTCAGGTCATTAACAAAACTACATTTCTGTTTTCGTTTCTTTTCAGTTCCCATTTTGCCTATGTTCCTTCCGGTCATCTCAGCTTTTGACTTGCAATATTTTTTTCAAGTTGTCACTTCCAAATTCTGATGTCATGCTCTCTGTATGTATTCTTTAATACTTCTTTATATTATTTATATTATTCTTTAATTATTTCTTTGATTGTATACTTACTCATTACTAGTCATACCTAAACTGGGTAAAAAGATCATGTTAAAAACATATCAGTTAATACATTGTTCTTTTTTTTTTTTTTTTCCTAACTCTAGAAAGAAGATTTCATGTTTTCAGATAAATGTCTTTTGATAAATCCTTGGGGAAAAAAGTCATGAGGAGGAAAAGAGATCTCCACATAAATGTTATAAACTGAAAAACTTATGGAAGTCTAGCATTGTATGTTCTTATTTGTTCTTCTCAAAACATTGTGAAAAGACTTAGGAACCATATTCAGGATCACAAAATCATTTATGTTTAAAAATTTCATTAGCTGGTACAATTTTATTAGCATATTTTAAAAAACAATAGAAATAGCAAAAAAGTAATATTGCAGAGACAGTTAACATCATTCAAAATGTATAATCAGGTTTTAACCCTGCTCTTGTTGCTGGTTAAGAATCACTGACACCTCATTTCCGTTCAGATATGGATAAGATAAGTCATCTGAGCCTAAAATCACAAATTTAAAAGCCCCGTTACCAAAACATACAATCTGGGAATCTCATTTTTCAATATCTGAGGTGTTCCTTGGTAACTCAATGTATTTTTTCCATTTATAAAAACTTGTAGTCCTAAAGTGGCATCAGTCTCCTATAGTCAGTATAGGAAAAAAAGAGTGCTTACTATGAATCCTTAAAGAAAAAAGAGTGCTAACTATGCATCCTGACTATATCTGCAAGATCAAGTTCTTGATCAATATATTGAGTGTATATTGAGTTTACTTCTAAATGTAAATGGATGATCTCCTCACATTGTTTTTTATTTAATAGCTCATGCTGCAAGAGGATACAGGATATTCTGTCTTTTGCCAAAGAGTTATCAAACCTACACCATGTAAGCTGAGATCATCATCAGTCTCCTATTCTATCTATGCACTCTTTATCCTTCCCGCAGTAACAATTCCAGCGTATACAGGATAATCAAAGACTGTGTTGACAGAGAAAAGTTAAATGAGAATGCATTATTTCCAGCTTATTGGCTCAGTCACTCAAGTCCTTTTCCCTACAATGGCGGGTTAAGAAAATTTCATTAAACAATTATTCATCAGTTGGTAAAAGGCATAAACAATTTTTGTAACAAAACTTGCAAACTAGTGACTTCCCGCAATCTACAGAAACTTGAGCCACTAGGACAGATTTTTATACCTCACACTTCCACATTCTCTCTGAGCTAATCAATATTTATTTATGCAAAACAGAATATCTTAGGCAAGGCAACAGCAGCATTGTTCAGAGAGTGGAATACTCAGTCTTATATCAATCATCTCCTCAGGAAGTTTTCTAATTATTGAGGTTCCATACAGAAGTTTAGCCCTGGAAAAATTTCCAAATTCCTGCTTTTACTCTCACTTTCTAGGAAGTTAGAATACTGGTCAGAAAATTAAATCTAAAACATTTGATCATTTCCAGCTATGGTCACTTCCATGCTATGACTAGGCTCTCATAATTCAGAAGCTTTGGAAATTTGCCAGTTGACCTTTAAATGATGGTCCAGAAGAATGGAATGTCTACCATCATCTGAAATACTGAGATGCAGTTTTACCACTATAAAAGATTTAAGTTCATGTTTACCTGCAAATAATGGCAAATATCTGACTTTTAAGAACCTGCATTATAAATAATAGCCTCAGGTCTAAAGACAGAATTTGGATGTTCCAGAACCATCACTGGAATTTAGATCTTGTGATTGTGTAATAAGTCTCCGAAAACTACTCCGAAGCTATAAACCTTGAAGTATTCCTGCAGTAATGTTTTTGTGTTCCTGTTTTTAAAGATGGTAATGAGATCTACCAAAATAGCCACTCTGACCCACCTGCCCTTTTTTTAGCCAGTAAGCAACACAATCGTGTTTACTTGCTTTTGTGCTCACTGCTTGCATTAGAGCAATGAAATATCACAGGTGACTGTGGAGGATTAAGAAATAATTCTTCTCTTCTTCCTTGAAGCTGCTTAATTAACATTTCTACTCAACTGTTTAATTTATCCTACCTTAGGCTGCCTTCCCCTATTACAGCTTTCTAAAGTTGATGATAAAACTTCATACATCGTTTAATGAGAAATACTACATTCACAGTCTTTTAACTGATTTAAAACTATCCTCTGCCTAATAGCAATTTTTCAGATAAGTTAGGGTTGGTTTATTTTTTGAAAGAATGGTCACAGGCACTAACTTTCAAAGACAAACTTAAAGGCTGCGTATTCTGAACAGAGTCTCCTATCTCCAAACCGAATTTTTAGAGTCCTACACAATGCCACGTTTAGCAGAGTTAGAATTATACCACATGCTTTCAAATAAGAACCATAAACATTAGAAATTGTCACTTGGTTTCCAAAGATAGATTGCCATTTTGCACAATGACTTCTGGTGACTCTCCGTTCAATATTTGTGAAACCTGTTTGAGGACACTTAACACTCTGCACAGGGAATACACTATCTATTCAAATGGAACAGAGAGGAAACCAAGCTTGAACAGGTGATGTAAAATAATTAGAATATTAGACTATTTCATAAAAAATAAGAGTCAAAGAGCTCATCCTTTCTAAATCAGCAAAATAATGGTTATGAAGATGAATAGTGGTTAAGAAGAAATAATCACTTTCTAAAACTAATGATGTTTGGAAAAGAATTATATGTCATGAAAGGAGAAGGACCACTTAACCTAAAGAGTACAGTTGGCAGAAGAAAAGTGTTTTAAATTGACCCCGAATAAAATTAGGCTGGGAACTAAAAGCATAACAGTGCAGATCTGGAATAGCCTCCCACTAGCAATAGTATGGTGAAGAAAAATAGAAACCAGTGCCCATTAAGATGGTGCCTGGATTGTTTATGAAAATCACACAATTATATTGAGCAATAGAAACTGGCTGCAGTGAACAAGGAGATACCAGGGCTGCTCCAAAAGTAACGCCTCATGCCTCCTGTTTTATTATGTTCATCCATGGCATCAGAGGCTGATGGTGGTTGGTGGTATGGCAGTAGAGGCTCAACCTTCCCACCAATATTCCATCACATTTTGTTGCCATGTGACAGATGGCAGCAGAGGAGCAGTCTGACAGAATAGCATCTGACATTGAAGTGCATATGAAGCTAAGATGTGTCATTGAATTCCTCTATGTGGAAAAAAATGGCACCCATTGACATTCATTGACCCTTGCTGGATATTTATGGTGACCAGACAGTGGGTGCGAGCACTGTGAGGCAGCGGGTGGTGCATTTCAGCAACGATGCCTTCCTAATAGTTGTAAAACAGTGGGTCACCTCTGTCAGTGCATGTATGGCATGAAGGCTCTTGTTCACTGCTGGCAAAAATGTACAGCTAATGCTGCTGACTACACTGAAAAATAGTGTTTTGTAGCTAAGAAATTGCTCTATCAAATAGTGTTATTGTGTTCTTTATATCCATTGTAGTTTCCATGGAAAGAAATCTGAGGCATTATTTTCAGAGCAACCTACATACATTTTTCTATACTGTTTTTTCTGTTCCATCTAATTGCTCTGCTAAGGACTAAAAGTTAAGTATGGCAAGGCTCATTATTTTAGTGCTTTGGTTCTCTTCTTGATTTGCCTCTTAGTGCCTAAAGAAGAATGTGGTTAGCTTAGCAGTATTAGATCCAGATCATTTCTTGCTCAGATGCAAAGATGCTGCAAAAATGAAGATTTTTCAATCTGACTTATTTATCCAGCATGGGAAAACACCAAAGACTCTAAGCATATTTCTTATGAATACATTTATTACCCCTGAATATGTAGGATATTTCTATTATTGTTTCTCTTTTGGAAAAAAAAAAAAAAAAGCAGATATTTAAGTGTCACAACTTAAAGCCAAAATAAAGAAAAAGCAGTCAGATGCTTTAATGGCACAAAGTGCCATTAAATTAATTTTTTATGAGAACAGAAATATCAAAAAAATGAGACCTAAAAGTTGTGGCCTGTGTGGCAGAAAATTAGCTCTTGGAAATAGGAGAACAGAATGGGGAGAGGAGGTAGAGTGGAATTTTTTTTAATCTGCATTTGCTACAAAGATTACTGACAAGAATATCTGTTAACTGCATGATTTGCATAAATCTTCTTCAACTGAAGCTCAAGTAAGCCTGAAGCATTTAATTCTGAATCATTCAGTATATTTCAGCAACATATTTACTCATTCATTCTCTCCCATTTTTCCAGGCATACTGGCGACAGCAATTTCCTTGCAACAGTGGCTAAGATCATCCCTCACGAAATTTTCTGGAGTGATTGAGGTAAAAATAAAAATGTTCTGATATTTTCCCCTGGGAGAGTGCAAGTTGTTTCTTTGGCTTAAATAGGCTTTAACTGCATCCAACAGAGTGATGCTTCATAGTGTATTATTAGCATGATCAAAAAGAATGTTAGTACGAAGAGCAGAGCACTATCCAGTGTTAAGCACGGCTTGTATATTTGTCATCTATATTTTAGAAATTCTGAAATTCCAAGTGGAATCTTTTCATAGCACTTTATTCAGTACCTTTGCTTGTGTTTACTCCTTGATGACTTCATTTTTTTTTTTTTTAACTACACATTTGCAAGCACAGTGTGTAAGGTCCACATATTACATCTGAAAGTCTTTTTCACAAGGACTAAAAGAACCAGCTACATAAATTCACAGATGTTGAGGTAAAAAGGTGAGGGATCTTCTGTGAACCAAGCAGTGGGACAACTATTAGAGGAGGATTTTGTTGTGATTTCTAGGTCTGCTAAATTTTGTAGATCTTAAAGGTATACTTCAAAACTACTAACAGAGTAACCAAACGCTATTTCTTGACAGTGAAAATAGTTTCTTAAAAAAAAAAAAAAAAAATCAATATAAGGGCCTAAGATGTGATTCTTTTTCAATAATTTCAGTGGCAAACATAGCAAACAATTGCAGTGGCGACAGTGGCCCTTTTTTTTGGGCATTCCAGGGATGTCAATTGTCTTTTTTTCCTGTAAATAATACATTTTTAGAAAGAGAACTTTTATGTGAAAAGAACAGGTTGCCAATGACTGTCCTGATTAGTTAAGATTGTTTGACATTATGCACAGGTAAGCAGATCTTCAAAGTTCAAATACATTATAATGTTTTAGAATTACCCAGAAATAAAGAAAACTGTCTTAAAATAGCACATTTGAAAGATGTATGAAATATGTGTATATGTATGAAATTCCTATCCAGGAATAGCTTTAAAACTATAGTTCTTGTGAGCAAAAGACTGCAGCCTCAACCACGTCTTCACTGCCTAATGAAAGAAGCTATACTTCTACTATAATAAGTGCTAGTGCACCAGATATGATAATCTTACTAGGCACTAGCTCAAAGTTTAACAGTGGCTTACTCAGAGGTAGCTTATATTTCTTCTACATGATACTAGCCTGGGCTATTTCAAGATACCCAGTACATGTCCACTCATGCAGAATAGGACAATACAGGCCAAAAGTCTACATAAAATAGGATCTTGAATTAATTCACAGTTAAAACAAGATCTCTACGTAGTGAAAACATTCAGAACTTTTTTTTTTTTTTTTTTTTTGCATTATCTGATCTATTCATGCAGATGCATTATTTTGTTCATCTGAAACAAGAACAATTTCTGCAGGCTGTTATATTTTATTTAGATACATACAATGTTCCTTGGGCACATGTGCTGTAATTTCCCCCATCATATTTAAATTAAACTACATTTACTAAATACCAGGTAAATTAAAGTAATTGAAAGTTAGTATTTGCACATACAGAGTGCATGGAAGTAGTACACTGAAATCAAAGAATCTCTGTCAAAAATATAGAGAAGCTGATGAATCACATCAGTACAATTCTTCATCCACTGTGTCTTATTCGAAAAGGGGCCCACTGTAATTTTCAGTAGTTGCCTATGTCTTTAATGGTAAAACGTTACCATATGGTTTTCTCTCAGCGGTTCCTGAACTGCAGGACATGAGATGTCTTTGTTAATGGTTTAAGTAATATTTTCTCATCTACTGATTGGATAATTAAATCACTAGATGTTGATGGGCATTCCTGATTTCTAAATTACTTTGAAATTAATACATTACATAGTGACCTAATTGTGATCTAGACACAACTTACAACAACAGTTCATAAATTTTCTTTTTTTTTCCTTCCATCCTTCTTCCAATGGAACCGCCATTTCTGTTTAGAATTTTCCAGTCAATTGGTTCAATGTTCCACAAACACTGGATTTTGGAGGATAAAGACATCCAGCTTTCTATCAGCTACTACCTTTTGGTAGTATCTCAATAATTCTGTCTGATTTGATTTCAACTACTGAACTCCTGAAATAACTGTGGACATGCTAGATAAATGGGGTCGATTTCAGTGCAGATTTTTCTGATTTACGTCAATGTAGATATGAGAAAATTCGGGGGGTTTTTTGACTGCACTAGCATGATGAGACTACAGTCTCACAAATAAGGTACTAACTTTGTTGTTAACTTTTAGATTTTAACTATTATAAAATCAAATTCATTTATAGTACTCTGTTCCAGATATTCTTCACCTTTTTCTAGACTCAGCTGCTGCACTGGCATTTGCAAGTTCAATCATTACATACAAACAATCTTTTGAAGATAATGACATACAGTCAGAGCAGACACTTCTGATTAAAGTTCTATGTATTTGTTTTCTTGCAAAATAAAATGAGATAAACAGAACATACAACGAGGAACTGAAGATTAAAAAAATAATAAATCAATCTCTCCTGAGACAAACCCAATAACTGACTCCAAAAGCTCTCATAAATTATTACCTTTGAAATCACTCAAAGTGTCTGAAACATTGTATGTGTCACTGATGTACTTGAAGTTCATCTAAGAAACTGTAGACAAAAAAATGCCAGCAGCTATGCCACCTTGCAATCAATCACATATCTGCTTCAGAGTTATAAAGTGTCATAGAATGTAATTTCATCTGCTTCTGCTGCATACGTTTTAATCTTCATATTCTTAGTGAGGAAGGAAAAAGACTGACATAGTTTTAGTTTTGTTTCCCTCCATCTCAGCCTGTATTTTTGCCATAAAGCTTATGTTTTCTTATAAATTAATACGATGTATATAGACATAAATATTTTAAATTATTATTTGAATATATGTTGTGAGGAGATGATAGTGTGTATCACAAAAGTTACATCAACTACATAGTCCATGAAGAAATAAATGACAGTCAAATAACTGCCCAGGGAAACTTAGCTGAGTACAAGGAAGTCTTGAAATTTGGTTTCAATGCTGAAAAATAATTGGCCATGTAGTGGAAATAAAGGTGGCTGGGTCAAGCCAAAGCTGCTACTCTGCTCAGAGTAAAGGTTCTGTCCTGTTCGAATGAACAACTATTTTTTTCTAAATTTTATGTGTGTTAAGTTATCAAGCGCATGTAAAGAAAAAGTTACCTTGTATTTGGATTTTGACATTGCATTAACCATAACTGTTAGTTAAAGAATTGAGAACAATGCAAATAGTACGAAAATAAGTAACAAAGTGTGAAGAAAATGGATCCACCCTATCTAATAATAAAGAAAAATACTTCATTTCCATGCTCAGTTTAATACAGAAGAGCTAACAGCTCCTATGCATTCAATTTCTTTCTTTTTTTTTNAAAGAAGATTTCATGTTTTCAGATAAATGTCTTTTGATAAATCCTTGGGGAAAAAAGTCATGAGGAGGAAAAGAGATCTCCACATAAATGTTATAAACTGAAAAACTTATGGAAGTCTAGCATTGTATGTTCTTATTTGTTCTTCTCAAAACATTGTGAAAAGACTTAGGAACCATATTCAGGATCACAAAATCATTTATGTTTAAAAATTTCATTAGCTGGTACAATTTTATTAGCATATTTTAAAAAACAATAGAAATAGCAAAAAAGTAATATTGCAGAGACAGTTAACATCATTCAAAATGTATAATCAGGTTTTAACCCTGCTCTTGTTGCTGGTTAAGAATCACTGACACCTCATTTCCGTTCAGATATGGATAAGATAAGTCATCTGAGCCTAAAATCACAAATTTAAAAGCCCCGTTACCAAAACATACAATCTGGGAATCTCATTTTTCAATATCTGAGGTGTTCCTTGGTAACTCAATGTATTTTTTCCATTTATAAAAACTTGTAGTCCTAAAGTGGCATCAGTCTCCTATAGTCAGTATAGGAAAAAAAGAGTGCTTACTATGAATCCTTAAAGAAAAAAGAGTGCTAACTATGCATCCTGACTATATCTGCAAGATCAAGTTCTTGATCAATATATTGAGTGTATATTGAGTTTACTTCTAAATGTAAATGGATGATCTCCTCACATTGTTTTTTATTTAATAGCTCATGCTGCAAGAGGATACAGGATATTCTGTCTTTTGCCAAAGAGTTATCAAACCTACACCATGTAAGCTGAGATCATCATCAGTCTCCTATTCTATCTATGCACTCTTTATCCTTCCCGCAGTAACAATTCCAGCGTATACAGGATAATCAAAGACTGTGTTGACAGAGAAAAGTTAAATGAGAATGCATTATTTCCAGCTTATTGGCTCAGTCACTCAAGTCCTTTTCCCTACAATGGCGGGTTAAGAAAATTTCATTAAACAATTATTCATCAGTTGGTAAAAGGCATAAACAATTTTTGTAACAAAACTTGCAAACTAGTGACTTCCCGCAATCTACAGAAACTTGAGCCACTAGGACAGATTTTTATACCTCACACTTCCACATTCTCTCTGAGCTAATCAATATTTATTTATGCAAAACAGAATATCTTAGGCAAGGCAACAGCAGCATTGTTCAGAGAGTGGAATACTCAGTCTTATATCAATCATCTCCTCAGGAAGTTTTCTAATTATTGAGGTTCCATACAGAAGTTTAGCCCTGGAAAAATTTCCAAATTCCTGCTTTTACTCTCACTTTCTAGGAAGTTAGAATACTGGTCAGAAAATTAAATCTAAAACATTTGATCATTTCCAGCTATGGTCACTTCCATGCTATGACTAGGCTCTCATAATTCAGAAGCTTTGGAAATTTGCCAGTTGACCTTTAAATGATGGTCCAGAAGAATGGAATGTCTACCATCATCTGAAATACTGAGATGCAGTTTTACCACTATAAAAGATTTAAGTTCATGTTTACCTGCAAATAATGGCAAATATCTGACTTTTAAGAACCTGCATTATAAATAATAGCCTCAGGTCTAAAGACAGAATTTGGATGTTCCAGAACCATCACTGGAATTTAGATCTTGTGATTGTGTAATAAGTCTCCGAAAACTACTCCGAAGCTATAAACCTTGAAGTATTCCTGCAGTAATGTTTTTGTGTTCCTGTTTTTAAAGATGGTAATGAGATCTACCAAAATAGCCACTCTGACCCACCTGCCCTTTTTTTAGCCAGTAAGCAACACAATCGTGTTTACTTGCTTTTGTGCTCACTGCTTGCATTAGAGCAATGAAATATCACAGGTGACTGTGGAGGATTAAGAAATAATTCTTCTCTTCTTCCTTGAAGCTGCTTAATTAACATTTCTACTCAACTGTTTAATTTATCCTACCTTAGGCTGCCTTCCCCTATTACAGCTTTCTAAAGTTGATGATAAAACTTCATACATCGTTTAATGAGAAATACTACATTCACAGTCTTTTAACTGATTTAAAACTATCCTCTGCCTAATAGCAATTTTTCAGATAAGTTAGGGTTGGTTTATTTTTTGAAAGAATGGTCACAGGCACTAACTTTCAAAGACAAACTTAAAGGCTGCGTATTCTGAACAGAGTCTCCTATCTCCAAACTGAATTTTTAGAGTCCTACACAATGCCACGTTTAGCAGAGTTAGAATTATACCACATGCTTTCAAATAAGAACCATAAACATTAGAAATTGTCACTTGGTTTCCAAAGATAGATTGCCATTTTGCACAATGACTTCTGGTGACTCTCCGTTCAATATTTGTGAAACCTGTTTGAGGACACTTAACACTCTGCACAGGGAATACACTATCTATTCAAATGGAACAGAGAGGAAACCAAGCTTGAACAGGTGATGTAAAATAATTAGAATATTAGACTATTTCATAAAAAATAAGAGTCAAAGAGCTCATCCTTTCTAAATCAGCAAAATAATGGTTATGAAGATGAATAGTGGTTAAGAAGAAATAATCACTTTCTAAAACTAATGATGTTTGGAAAAGAATTATATGTCATGAAAGGAGAAGGACCACTTAACCTAAAGAGTACAGTTGGCAGAAGAAAAGTGTTTTAAATTGACCCCGAATAAAATTAGGCTGGGAACTAAAAGCATAACAGTGCAGATCTGGAATAGCCTCCCACTAGCAATAGTATGGTGAAGAAAAATAGAAACCAGTGCCCATTAAGATGGTGCCTGGATTGTTTATGAAAATCACACAATTATATTGAGCAATAGAAACTGGCTGCAGTGAACAAGGAGATACCAGGGCTGCTCCAAAAGTAACGCCTCATGCCTCCTGTTTTATTATGTTCATCCATGGCATCAGAGGCTGATGGTGGTTGGTGGTATGGCAGTAGAGGCTCAACCTTCCCACCAATATTCCATCACATTTTGTTGCCATGTGACAGATGGCAGCAGAGGAGCAGTCTGACAGAATAGCATCTGACATTGAAGTGCATATGAAGCTAAGATGTGTCATTGAATTCCTCTATGTGGAAAAAAATGGCACCCATTGACATTCATTGACCCTTGCTGGATATTTATGGTGACCAGACAGTGGGTGCGAGCACTGTGAGGCAGCGGGTGGTGCATTTCAGCAACGATGCCTTCCTAATAGTTGTAAAACAGTGGGTCACCTCTGTCAGTGCATGTATGGCATGAAGGCTCTTGTTCACTGCTGGCAAAAATGTACAGCTAATGCTGCTGACTACACTGAAAAATAGTGTTTTGTAGCTAAGAAATTGCTCTATCAAATAGTGTTATTGTGTTCTTTATATCCATTGTAGTTTCCATGGAAAGAAATCTGAGGCATTATTTTCAGAGCAACCTACATACATTTTTCTATACTGTTTTTTCTGTTCCATCTAATTGCTCTGCTAAGGACTAAAAGTTAAGTATGGCAAGGCTCATTATTTTAGTGCTTTGGTTCTCTTCTTGATTTGCCTCTTAGTGCCTAAAGAAGAATGTGGTTAGCTTAGCAGTATTAGATCCAGATCATTTCTTGCTCAGATGCAAAGATGCTGCAAAAATGAAGATTTTTCAATCTGACTTATTTATCCAGCATGGGAAAACACCAAAGACTCTAAGCATATTTCTTATGAATACATTTATTACCCCTGAATATGTAGGATATTTCTATTATTGTTTCTCTTTTGGAAAAAAAAAAAAAAAAGCAGATATTTAAGTGTCACAACTTAAAGCCAAAATAAAGAAAAAGCAGTCAGATGCTTTAATGGCACAAAGTGCCATTAAATTAATTTTTTATGAGAACAGAAATATCAAAAAAATGAGACCTAAAAGTTGTGGCCTGTGTGGCAGAAAATTAGCTCTTGGAAATAGGAGAACAGAATGGGGAGAGGAGGTAGAGTGGAATTTTTTTTAATCTGCATTTGCTACAAAGATTACTGACAAGAATATCTGTTAACTGCATGATTTGCATAAATCTTCTTCAACTGAAGCTCAAGTAAGCCTGAAGCATTTAATTCTGAATCATTCAGTATATTTCAGCAACATATTTACTCATTCATTCTCTCCCATTTTTCCAGGCATACTGGCGACAGCAATTTCCTTGCAACAGTGGCTAAGATCATCCCTCACGAAATTTTCTGGAGTGATTGAGGTAAAAATAAAAATGTTCTGATATTTTCCCCTGGGAGAGTGCAAGTTGTTTCTTTGGCTTAAATAGGCTTTAACTGCATCCAACAGAGTGATGCTTCATAGTGTATTATTAGCATGATCAAAAAGAATGTTAGTACGAAGAGCAGAGCACTATCCAGTGTTAAGCACGGCTTGTATATTTGTCATCTATATTTTAGAAATTCTGAAATTCCAAGTGGAATCTTTTCATAGCACTTTATTCAGTACCTTTGCTTGTGTTTACTCCTTGATGACTTCATTTTTTTTTTTTTTAACTACACATTTGCAAGCACAGTGTGTAAGGTCCACATATTACATCTGAAAGTCTTTTTCACAAGGACTAAAAGAACCAGCTACATAAATTCACAGATGTTGAGGTAAAAAGGTGAGGGATCTTCTGTGAACCAAGCAGTGGGA
The DNA here is from genome assembly GCA_016647715.1 of Pavo muticus. NCBI lineage: Eukaryota > Metazoa > Chordata > Aves > Galliformes > Phasianidae > Pavo > Pavo muticus. The sequence goes on along the minus strand of JACDJE010000102.1, from coordinate 1,517,018 downwards.
CAACTATTAGAGGAGGATTTTGTTGTGATTTCTAGGTCTGCTAAATTTTGTAGATCTTAAAGGTATACTTCAAAACTACTAACAGAGTAACCAAACGCTATTTCTTGACAGTGAAAATAGTTTCTTAAAAAAAAAAAAAAAAAATCAATATAAGGGCCTAAGATGTGATTCTTTTTCAATAATTTCAGTGGCAAACATAGCAAACAATTGCAGTGGCGACAGTGGCCCTTTTTTTTGGGCATTCCAGGGATGTCAATTGTCTTTTTTTCCTGTAAATAATACATTTTTAGAAAGAGAACTTTTATGTGAAAAGAACAGGTTGCCAATGACTGTCCTGATTAGTTAAGATTGTTTGACATTATGCACAGGTAAGCAGATCTTCAAAGTTCAAATACATTATAATGTTTTAGAATTACCCAGAAATAAAGAAAACTGTCTTAAAATAGCACATTTGAAAGATGTATGAAATATGTGTATATGTATGAAATTCCTATCCAGGAATAGCTTTAAAACTATAGTTCTTGTGAGCAAAAGACTGCAGCCTCAACCACGTCTTCACTGCCTAATGAAAGAAGCTATACTTCTACTATAATAAGTGCTAGTGCACCAGATATGATAATCTTACTAGGCACTAGCTCAAAGTTTAACAGTGGCTTACTCAGAGGTAGCTTATATTTCTTCTACATGATACTAGCCTGGGCTATTTCAAGATACCCAGTACATGTCCACTCATGCAGAATAGGACAATACAGGCCAAAAGTCTACATAAAATAGGATCTTGAATTAATTCACAGTTAAAACAAGATCTCTACGTAGTGAAAACATTCAGAACTATTTTTTTTTTTTTTTTTGCATTATCTGATCTATTCATGCAGATGCATTATTTTGTTCATCTGAAACAAGAACAATTTCTGCAGGCTGTTATATTTTATTTAGATACATACAATGTTCCTTGGGCACATGTGCTGTAATTTCCCCCATCATATTTAAATTAAACTACATTTACTAAATACCAGGTAAATTAAAGTAATTGAAAGTTAGTATTTGCACATACAGAGTGCATGGAAGTAGTACACTGAAATCAAAGAATCTCTGTCAAAAATATAGAGAAGCTGATGAATCACATCAGTACAATTCTTCATCCACTGTGTCTTATTCGAAAAGGGGCCCACTGTAATTTTCAGTAGTTGCCTATGTCTTTAATGGTAAAACGTTACCATATGGTTTTCTCTCAGCGGTTCCTGAACTGCAGGACATGAGATGTCTTTGTTAATGGTTTAAGTAATATTTTCTCATCTACTGATTGGATAATTAAATCACTAGATGTTGATGGGCATTCCTGATTTCTAAATTACTTTGAAATTAATACATTACATAGTGACCTAATTGTGATCTAGACACAACTTACAACAACAGTTCATAAATTTTCTTTTTTTTTCCTTCCATCCTTCTTCCAATGGAACCGCCATTTCTGTTTAGAATTTTCCAGTCAATTGGTTCAATGTTCCACAAACACTGGATTTTGGAGGATAAAGACATCCAGCTTTCTATCAGCTACTACCTTTTGGTAGTATCTCAATAATTCTGTCTGATTTGATTTCAACTACTGAACTCCTGAAATAACTGTGGACATGCTAGATAAATGGGGTCGATTTCAGTGCAGATTTTTCTGATTTACGTCAATGTAGATATGAGAAAATTCGGGGGGTTTTTTGACTGCACTAGCATGATGAGACTACAGTCTCACAAATAAGGTACTAACTTTGTTGTTAACTTTTAGATTTTAACTATTATAAAATCAAATTCATTTATAGTACTCTGTTCCAGATATTCTTCACCTTTTTCTAGACTCAGCTGCTGCACTGGCATTTGCAAGTTCAATCATTACATACAAACAATCTTTTGAAGATAATGACATACAGTCAGAGCAGACACTTCTGATTAAAGTTCTATGTATTTGTTTTCTTGCAAAATAAAATGAGATAAACAGAACATACAACGAGGAACTGAAGATTAAAAAAATAATAAATCAATCTCTCCTGAGACAAACCCAATAACTGACTCCAAAAGCTCTCATAAATTATTACCTTTGAAATCACTCAAAGTGTCTGAAACATTGTATGTGTCACTGATGTACTTGAAGTTCATCTAAGAAACTGTAGACAAAAAAATGCCAGCAGCTATGCCACCTTGCAATCAATCACATATCTGCTTCAGAGTTATAAAGTGTCATAGAATGTAATTTCATCTGCTTCTGCTGCATACGTTTTAATCTTCATATTCTTAGTGAGGAAGGAAAAAGACTGACATAGTTTTAGTTTTGTTTCCCTCCATCTCAGCCTGTATTTTTGCCATAAAGCTTATGTTTTCTTATAAATTAATACGATGTATATAGACATAAATATTTTAAATTATTATTTGAATATATGTTGTGAGGAGATGATAGTGTGTATCACAAAAGTTACATCAACTACATAGTCCATGAAGAAATAAATGACAGTCAAATAACTGCCCAGGGAAACTTAGCTGAGTACAAGGAAGTCTTGAAATTTGGTTTCAATGCTGAAAAATAATTGGCCATGTAGTGGAAATAAAGGTGGCTGGGTCAAGCCAAAGCTGCTACTCTGCTCAGAGTAAAGGTTCTGTCCTGTTCGAATGAACAACTATTTTTTTCTAAATTTTATGTGTGTTAAGTTATCAAGCGCATGTAAAGAAAAAGTTACCTTGTATTTGGATTTTGACATTGCATTAACCATAACTGTTAGTTAAAGAATTGAGAACAATGCAAATAGTACGAAAATAAGTAACAAAGTGTGAAGAAAATGGATCCACCCTATCTAATAATAAAGAAAAATACTTCATTTCCATGCTCAGTTTAATACAGAAGAGCTAACAGCTCCTATGCATTCAATTTCTTTCTTTTTTTTTTTTTCCCCCCAATGGCTTTTCTCCCTCCTCCCATTTCTCTCCATGAATACAGAGTACCCAAGTGCTTCCTGTGCTGAGCAACAGGACCCATGCTGGGTACAGCTCTTGAAGTTTGCTCAGCAAGGGATAGAAGTAGGCAGCACAGTGAGTTAATGGAGGAATAATTTAGAGTGAGCTTAGGTGGTTGAAAAAAGGACCCACACATTGTGGTAATAAGGTTTGCCTTTTTTGTTTCTGTTAGTAGCTGTTGATAATTTCAGATCTTTCCTTTCAAAACCTATTTCAGATCATGTCTAGAATAGTAAAAGTGTGTTTAGCTCTTATCTGCCACTTTTTGATAATTTCTATTAACCTTACTCTACATGCATTGATGATAACTATACAAAGAATAATTACGTGTAGTTAAGAACACTAATTTGGAATATGTACATTTATTATTGTAGAGATTTTCATAAATTATTTGATTTTTTCTTCTGCACCGAAGAATACTGCATTCATCTTAGTTTCTTAATAAATCCAAAGACAAATGACATTTATTTCCCCATTCTCTTTTGAAGAGGCTTTCATCTTTACCTTTAGTACTTAATGCATAATTAATCCAAGTGCACAAATGTTCTGATACAATAGCACATATGGCATACTTAAATTTTGTGTGGCCATGAACTCTGCTGATCTAGCTTATCTTTTGCTGCATATAAACATATACAAGTTTTCTCTCTGGAAAAGTAATCTTTTCATATAATCACAGAATACCTTCAGTACAAACAAAACCCCTTTCTTTAGTTGTTTTTCCTTTGCTGTTGCTCTACTAGACAACCCTGCCCATTTATCCTTCCTTAAGTCTTGCTACTGAAAAATATACGTGAATTTATAGTGCAAGTAGAATAGAACAGAAATGAACTCTTTCACATGAGGGTGGAGATATTCATCTTGCAACTGGAGGAGGTGATGGTAAATAGAGAGACAGGAAACAGAATTAAAAAAATGACTAGATTCTATACTCAAAGCACCCTAACCTGGACAGTACAAGTTTAAGACTGGTAAAACACAGCGTACAAAATGCTTTCCTTTACCACACTGAGTCGGGAGAACCCAGCAATTAGCAGGAAGTAGTCAAAGACAATGGTCTTAGAATTTTGTTGGTCTTAGGCAAAATAATACAAGTTGGGGGGAAAAAAAAATAAGGGGAGATTTCAGCCATCCTAATAGATTTGTTAAATTGCAACAAGATATAAAAGTAATGAACTAAAAAGCTACAATTCTGCAGAAAAGTCTAGGGCAGTAAGATCAAAATATCTTCAAAAGGTTTCACAAAACTGGATATAAAGTCTCTCTCAGTCAGAAATAAAGAAATAATCAGACAACGGGCAGATACAAGAGCAGTCGAGTCCTTTACACAGGATTACAATAAAACATCTTTTTTCTTATATGAGAGAAGGACTATGTATAAGAGTGAGGGGATACTACAGCCACTGGTTATTTATTTCTATACTGACGTTCCAGCAATGCTTCTAATCAGCACTGACTATTGTCGTCCTACTGGTATGGCTGCTTCTACCTTGGTTGTGACTGGTTTCAAGAGCAAAATTATTGTAATGGACAGCCTCACATGAAAGAAATCCTTGCAGCTCTCTTAAAAATAGTTCTGTGATTCTGTAATGACAATTATTATTATTATTATTTTGACATAACACCGAATCTTTGCAATCACAGTCTTTACATTCTATTCTCTATTATGTGAAGCATCAAATAATCCAGCTGCAGTTTTAGAGTTTCATAGTATTTAATGTGTACTTATTTTTTTTTAGTTCTGTACATAAAAAAAAAAGAGCCTAAAATGGTATTAATCTTGACTGGAGCAGGCTAAATCCTTGTGCCTAAATAAATCTACATACTTGGATGAGACACTGGCTTTCAAAACAGAAAAGGCAAATATATAGAAAGAAATAAGTGTTGTAGGAACATTCAAAATACTGGATCCAGATTAAGGACCTAGGAACTTAACAGATCATGAGTTAGCTTCATATTTAAGAGCAAAATATTTTCCAGAGATTTAATGACTTTAATGACCTTTACTGGTCAAGCTCTCCAGGAAGACCTCAAAACTGAATGATTCTAAAGAATATTAAATTTCAAAACAATCTTTTCTTGTTTGCATCAACAGACAGTGAAGACCAGTTTCCCTTTCATGTTATGAAAGGCTATGCTTAAGTGGAAATGTTTTTGTTTTTTCCATTCAAAGAGCATATGAAGTTAAAAAGTTCAGTGTTGTCTCAAAATTGATTAACTGGTGTTTGAATTAGCAAACTGCAAGTTTTATAAAGGGTTTTTTAATCTCCTGTAAGTATGCCTTGTTTGGTTTTGAATATAGTTGAAGAAAAATAATAAAGATAGAAAGATAGAGCACAGCACAGTTAGTACAACTTCAAGCAAAAGTCTAAAATCCTTTCCTTCACTGTGACAGATTGCTGATGAGGGATTACTTCCGAAAGTCATTACTGCAAATAAGTCTCTTAGTAAAAATTAATCTATTGATGCCTACATACTATAAGATTTCAATTATTCATCCATCTTATTTATTACCTACTATGTGTAGGGCCATTTAGTCATTTTGCTGCCCTTCTTTAAAGAAGTATATTTCTCTGGGTACAGAAATAAATAAATTTAATGCACTTTAGCTTCATACTTAGGATGTAGCAGTAAAAAATGTAATCATTTATTTCCTATCCACTGGACAAATTAAGGAAACTGCAAACAATATTTTTTTGCAACGTGCTGAGGTTAGTGAACTCCTAAGGAGAAAAGTGCTTAATGTACTAGAAAGACTAGATGAATGCAGTTCTCTCAGCTACAGCATTGTAAACTCTTGAAAGTCTGCTCTTTAATCCCTTCTGCAGTTTGCCGAATTATTATAGCTGTTGGGTCTTCCACTGTATGTGCTTACTATCAAGAAATGGAGAATGTCAAGTTTTCCATTCAGAAGTACTGCACGAACAAAATTTAGTTATTCTGCTGCTTTTTACATCAAGGTAAGAGGAATGTCATTTTTCCCACTGGCCTACCCAGGAAGATGAATATTTTCCAAAACCACTTTTCTTTGTCACACTAAACTAGTACTGCACTAAACAAAAATAGTGGCAAAATACTATTTTCAAGGAAATATGATTGTGGCTCTACCCCATGTTGTAACATAGGTTCTTGACCTAAACCGCTAACCTCGACAGTGAGGCCTCTTGCTATTCTGGACTTCAAGATTTGAAGCCACAGCAATTGATACAGATAAAATATTTTTTCCTACCTGTATGCAATGACATTAAAAACTTTAGAGTAAAAAGTCCCATGATGTTGGCATATCTGTTGCTCTAAAATCTTCATATGTTTACTAAAAAAAAAAAAAAAAAAAAAAGATGGGAATTTTTTCAATATAACAGTTTGAATAAATTTCACAACCCCTTCTGCTACGATTAGAGGAGTGGAAGAACACACAGCCTCAGAAAATGTTTCAATTTAGCAGGCAGTATAAATGTGGCCCTTTCCACAGACAGGCTAGCGATTACCATGTTTTTGCATTTGCTTCAGTGAGAAGACCTAGGCCCCTCCCCTCCTCTCCCCTTCTTCTATCTTTTAGTCCTTACTGACTGTCCTGTATTCTTTCTGAATATAACACGGTTTGCATCTTTTTAAGGACGTGCAGTTTACTTGCAGGATTAAATAGGAACTCTAAAATATGCCTACTACTGCTCTTAGCTTTATTTTTTTTCCCCCCACAAGAGACTGCTCTATGCTAAATTAGAAGGTTTCTTATTCCTTGCATTCCTCCTCTTGATTGGAAAGCTTGGGGTTTTCATTTATTATTTAGAATCATTTTCCCACTGTATAAGAAATTTAAGGTATTCAAAAATAAAAGTTCAATTTAATGCTATTTCAGTCACTAAAACAGTACATGCATAAAAACTGGGTGTACATGTTCACCCGAGAAGACGAATTTAACCTACTGTCTCCAAAGTACCATTTTTCAGTGTGCTGCCTGAGGAGACTTTAATGGCTGGACAGAACCAGGGTTTTTTTTTGTTTTGTTTGTTGGACTTAACAATCAAAACAAATATTATGTGGTCCTTATTCAAGTCAAGAGTCATTATTAACCTGGTATTTAGCCATTTGCATTTCTGTAAGCAAGTATAAAAAATAAAGTGAAATGCTTCCAAATTTCACATATGTAAACATGAAAGACTTAGTACATAAGTAATATCTGATAAGATTCTACATATATTTGACAATGCTGGGCTGAGGAAAAAAAATAGTTGAGTCTGCAAGTCCACAATGAAATTTCTTTACATATGTTAGCTGATTTAGCCTCAGTCAACAAAGGCTGGCAAATCCAGTCCAGTTTTACCAACTTGATAGTTTACTTAGAGTATGATAGCCATAATCCCCCCAGCCTTCCACATAGCTAGATTCAGATATGCACATTCTACTTCTCTCTCTCAATAGTTTTTTAAGTCTTTAGCACAAGATACTACAAATTTTTCCATCAAGTGTCCTAAACGGCACCATACCTTTCCAACTTTCTAAATTATCTGAACATTAACAGCAGTAATCTGTACAATAGCCTTTATCCCAATCTCAGCTGCATTATTTTTTTTTAATGCTTTACTCTAATAGGTTATAGCTTCACTCTTAAAATCTCCTTATTTCACTTAAGTTAATCATATCCGTACACAATCTGATCCCTTTACATGGAAAGAATGGTAGAGAGATATGGAGCAAAAAAGACTCACATACTTTTGCTGGAATTATTCCAAATGATGCTTATTTTATACAGCAATAAAAGTAATTTCAGGTCCATACCAGCTGACTCAAACACTTCAGATCATTTAACTTTTCTTCAAAAACCCCACAAGTGTAATGACAGAAAACAAGATATACATTTTTAACAGCCAACGAATGGTAACAGAGCAGCTGGCCTTTCTTGACATGAACGCTGGAGATCCATGTTTGAACAGTTTAAGAGGTAGCCTTGCAACTTTGATAACAATAGGGGTCTGCCAGACTGAGTCACGGCAATTATCCATACACAATCAGCTGCTTTTCAACTCTGTTAGAAGTCATGGACATAAACATTTGAGCACTTTGCTTCCTCCTCTCTTCTCTCTTCTAAACCAATCTTTAATTAACAGTTCTAACCTTTTGCATTTGATGTGCTACACAGAAACAGGCTTTATAAAACATCCTGCACTCTACGACTTCGATTACAAGGACCGTATAATTTTAAAAATTAAACATCTGGTTTTGGGAGTGCATCTCCTAACATATAAACTAGAGCTTTCTGAGCCGCTGGGAATACCCACACCTCTGAGAGCCAAAATGAACACTGATAAACCTTTAAGGTTTGCCAGGTCTGCAGGGCTCCCAGTCTGAACAGATGGACTGGTTGGTATATTTTGAGATTCTTGCTTTTTTTTTTTTTTTTTTTTTTTTTTTTTTTTTTTTTTTTTTTAATAATTTTTTTAAAAACAGCATACCCCCTGCCCTGTAAACAAGCCTCTAAGCACAGAAAACAAAAAAAATATATTTAATGGCCCCCTGTTCTGTTTCATTATTTATATCCCTCACATGTACTTCCCCAGCTGAGTAATACTCTTTGATGATTATATCTCCAAAGAACATTGCTGTGATCATGTAATGTGCTATGGAACCGTAGATAATCAATCAAAATGAGAGAAATAGAGAAAGCCACTTCCTGACTTTTTAAAAACTGATTTTGTTTTTATGAAAAATGCCAAATTGACAGCTCAGAGATTGAAATAATCTTTTCCAAGATGAATAGGAATACTGCAAATCATACAGTATCAAAACAATGTGTTCTACCCCTGAAGAGACCGCTTTCATAAGCTGAAGACTTTAGTCCCTGCAGCCCAGTTAGCCAAGGTCCTGACATATATTTTGATTTCCAGCATGGGACCAACTTTGCTAGTAGTTTTGTTGTACTGAATGACATCAGCAGACCGGTTCTTCTGGGAATATAGACATCTCCATTCATTTTATATACTTAAACCAACATCTTCTTGTCACCTGGTGAGCCTGGTGAGATTGAAGTTCATGGCCTACTGTCCTCAAGAGGTGAAAATATTTCTACCTTAGGTCTCAGAGGCATAGTGAGAAAACTTTTTTTAGTCTACACTGACAAATTATAGTATGGGTTTGAGTGAAAATGTATTTACATGAAGAATTTGTAATGCTAATATTAAAGCTCATATAAGGCTGAGAAAATGCATATGTTGTAGATTTACTGGATGAAGCATATTGCGTGAATCATAATGCTGATTCATCCTTAAAACAGTTTATGTGTGAGAAAAAAACATCAAAAGACATTTAGAGAGATGCATCACACTTGAATAGAGTAACTTAGTTATTATTGCTGTAAGTAGGACAACTTACTGGGTTCTATTTAATGAGTGTACTTTTGAATATTTGTTTTGTTATCAATGCTCAAATTATATTTTTTCCTTTTCTTCCTTTTCTCCACTCCACCCCTTTAATTGTATTTTTTGTCTTCATCTTGTCATGAAGACCTAGGGCTGAAAAGCCACAGCTGCAGCTGTACAACTTGAAATCAAAGTGGTATATTAGTAAAGATGAACTTACTCTAGATTTTGACTTGGTTTTATTTTATTTTTTTCCAATTATTAAGGGCTCTGTTACAATAACCTGGTAATTTGAATAAACGTCATGCTTCTAAAGCTCTGATAATGACACAAAACACTGGGGTAACTGTTCAATAATTTGTTCTGAAATTAAAGAAAACAGAAAATTCAAAATACTCTAATTGAATTCAGCCCTTTAAGCCTCATGTCCAGATGAGTTTTGTTGGTTGTCAAGTAGCCAGAACTTTTAAGCCAAAAGTCACTAAAAGCAGAGATCAACCAAGATATATTAGGTGATTTCATGCTCATATACAGAAGAACACTACGAAGCGTTTGAAATAATTTGGCATTCACAGAATCATTCCACAGGTCTCATCTGTTACAGGATGTTTAGAATTGCACATTTGAATAGAAGATTCTGAATGAGTACAATATCATATTTTGTTTATGTTTGTAGGCTAGAAATACACTCATTGTTACTACTGCAGATTTCACAGGACACATTTAATGCTTAACTTAAAAAGCAATCAATCACCCACCTAACCCTCTCCCCCCTATTACTTTGCTACATTACAGAGTGAACAGTATGTTGCAGGGAGGAGAACTGACACAGAGCTATGCTACACAGATAATGTGAGAACTCTGTTTTTACTTTTATGAAGTAAAATCGTGACTCAATTTGACTACTTAATCTTGTATAACATGTCAACTATGGAGTTAGCTTATTTCCCAAGAGATTTTTTAAAATGGAAAGTAGTGTCTCTGGTAATTTTAGCAGTGTCTGGAGAGAGAGTGTCATGTTGTTTCAGTGTTTCCGTACCATCAATAAAATAGATACCATGCAGAGCATAGACAAAACATTTAGAACTTCTGTTGGGTTGACCTGCCAATGGATTTTAAATGTAAGTGGGATAAGCAAAGGCTTTGACTATCTAATGAATCTGATCAGGGAATCACTAGAGAAAAGAAAATGGAAAATATACATTTGGATAGAGCTTAAGTTTGGAGATGTCAAGTGGAAGAAAAGAAACATACCTAATGGAATATGATTTTAATTGCAAAATTCTCAAGAAAACAAGAAAATCTGAGTAGGAAAGTATTTACTATTAGGTGTTCATTATTTTTGCAACATGATTTTGTAGCTATGTAAAGAGAAGCATTTGAGAGTAAGGTTTCTGGAATGTATCCAAAGCTCATATGTCTACCTCTTTCTGCTAAAGTGTCTGAAGAAGCTACAGAATCAGAGTGATCACAAAGTTCCTTAGCTCTGCAAAGTCTCTATTACGTTACCTGGGAAGCGCTAGAAAAGGTTGTATTGCACCCAGATGCCAGAAGAAAATCCACAGCTTTATACAGTTTGGTAGCTCAAGAGAAAAAGAATATGTATGGCAGTCAATGTGAAAGAGCAAAAACTCAAAACTGGGGACTAGAGTCTGCAGAACTCCAGTGAACCTTCACAAACACAGGTGCTACACAATGAAATCTAAACAGAGGGCTTAGATAAATATCCACCACTTTATTACATTTTCACACAGGCTAAGAGATATCTCTTATGGTAAGAGATATGGTTGCTGATAGTAATAAGTGATGTGCCGTTATGATTTTCATACAAAAGCATAATAAAAAACAAAACAAAACCCATCTGCTATAAGAAAAGCTGTTGCATTAAAACACACATACATGAACATAATTCAGAGTAAGTCCTACAGGACACTACATCACAGACAAATAGATGAATCTTGCTTTGGCCCATGGCTGCTTAGACTGTGCCTTTTAATTGAATCTGAAGCATTGGGATAAAAGGCCTCGGATAAAGTGGCATACACTTCCCATTGAAGAAGCTTATTTTTGAGCTGTTAAGAATTCCAGAGAGACATGAGTAAAACATGACAACACATGCAGCACATCCTCTGGCATATTTGCTTTCCTACATGTTAATGAAGATTGAAGTATAAAAATGTGCATGTATTGGTTTAACAGATAATTAATGATGACTAGATTTTTTAAATAGAAATTTACACGGCAACTTTAATTCTGGTAAAAAAAAAAACAAAAAAAACCGCTTTTAAACTTCCTAAGATGGCCAGAGGTTTGATGTTCAAAATGCATCAAAATGCACTGACATAAGTTCATTTGAAATGCAACTTTTGGAGTGCTCAAATTGTCAACAAAACAAAACCAGGGGAAGCAATTAACATTTCATCATTTTCACAACACACAGCTTTTCAGAAATAGTCCTTTGTCAATGCAATAGTGCTTTACTCTTACATTTGATTTTTTTGTGCTAACCGTTACTATTGCTCTTCCAAGGGGTAAATTCCATTGTAGCCAGATTTGCATTTGCTTTTAACTCAGTGTGTACAAATTTAGTTGTGGCTGCTCTTTCATCCATGCCTTTTGAGCTATGTGCTTCGTCATTCTGCTATACAGTTGATCTTCACATTTTGCCTTATTACTAGAAGCTGTAATAGAGAATTTATGACTGCAGTTTCTTACTGGTAGAAACACACCAAAAATAAGACTATAAAGTCACAGAAGGAAGAGCACAATCTTTTTTTTTTTTTTCCTTTCTGCTAACACAGCACATCAGGCTTTGTAAGTTGCTGTTATGCACGTCATGCCTTCTTTGCTTAGTAGCACTAAGCAAAACCTCAGATCTCACAGCTTTTAAAACAGCTCAATTTTGGACTTTCAGTTGCTTCCTTCAATGAATTTTCCAAAGGATGTCAGCTGAATCAAGTCATCAAATGATGACATTTATAATACTTTTGCAGGCATGTTGTTTGTCTTCCAAGTGGTAGCCAATCATAAGAACACAACAAATAGCAAGACTCATGTTCTAGGTGAGAAATTTGGGTTAATGTCTGTGCTAGTGTCTGTTTATATCTATTTCATTTATTATTAGAATCAGTGATGCTTTATTGCAAGTCTTCAATAAATAAGCCTTCTTTGCTCCTCAAAGTCATGGCTTTAATCACAAGAATTGTGCTTGCCCTGTCTCAGTATGTGTTTTTGTTGTTTCATTATCATTTTATTCTCCAAGAGTGGAAAAGACCACCTCTTTTGATTATATCCATCTGGCTATCCTGCTGATGATGTTCTGAAGACATGGGATGTCTTCTCCGCACACTCTGAACAGTCTGATCTGACATAATCCCATAGACTGGTATTAAAAAGATACCTCCATCAGAACAGAAAGAAAATGCCATGAAATATGCTTGGGAATATGTTAATAACTATAAAAAGTTGCATTCCTTGTAACTTAGTTTGACCTGTGTACGCGATTAAAATATTCTTCAGTTTGCAACAAGTTAGAAAAATAAGTAAGTCCTTTTGTGTATTAAATTTTAATAGCTCTTGAATTAAATTCCAGCTGATCTTATATCTTCAGTTTCTGTTGAGCAGTTCAGTATTATACAGAAATACGTCCTGTGCTGGTGAAGCCCAATACCTATTAAGTAGCGAGTATGTAAATCCATTTAAAAGGCATTACACTGCAAATTCTATTTTGCACTCAGTTTCAAAGAAATGAATATTTCCCCGTTCCTACCTTTTTACTCCTTAAAAAAAATAGTAAGATTTCAAAGGTATTTAAAGAAATATATTACATAAAAATGAAGAAGAATCTTAGAAATGTATGCAGATCACCCAATTTATTCTGTGTCTATTTGCTTTTACTGGAAGTCTGAAAAGTAGTAAAGCCACTATGTCCAAAATAATAGTATTGTTTCAAAAAGTCTAAAATAAGGAATAGAAGGCTTTTCTTTTGAATACTTTACAGTCCAGATGTTAATCAAAACATAAATGAGAATACTAAAAGAAACAGTTTTGTTCCCTTGCTGCATTTGTGGATAAGACACATTGAATCACGAAGCATTTTCACAGAACAGTAAAGAAGCATATACTTTCTCTGGCTAGTGTAAGGTCAGATAATCTTTTACAATGATTTATCTTGTCAAACTTTCCCTAAATATTGATGTTTTGTGATAGGATAACTTGTCCTTTGGAGGTACGTGTCACTTGGCCTTGACTGTAGAGAGTAGAACAGATGACAATCTTTTGTATGGGTAAAGCTAGGTTAAATGAGTCTTATCCTTACATACACATAGAATAATCAGGTGTCAGGAGATCTATGTTCCCAGTTTTTTTTTCATAGAGTTATTTTGTGATCTTGATTAGATATTGTGCCGTTCCTGTGAGTAATATCAGTTAAGTTGTCAAAATGGAGACAGTTATCTAATACTCTGGATAACAATAGGAAATAGATTAATATCCTGCAAAAATAGTAACATTTTACCAAAAACACTGTAGGATGTTGAAATAAAGCTAACAATTATTTGAAAATGAACACGTGTTAAACTCTACCAGATACTAAGGAAGTAAACTAATGATTCTTATTTTAAGCTACTGTTAGAAACCATTAACAAAAGGTAACTAGAACCACTTTGCAAAAACCTCAATCTTGGCTAGTGCAAAAAGCTTCCTTCTAATGGACAAGGATTTTTTTTTTTTTTTCAAAACATTGCTTAATCATGATTCAGATTACATAAAAACATAAGTTTTTTGTTATTGCTGTTGCTTAAGGAAAAAGAAATCATTGCTTTTGATAGAGAATGGGAGATTAATTCAGTCCGCTACACAAGATTATCACAACAAAATGATTTATGATAGCCAAATGGGAAAAAAAACTTTTTTTAAAGCTTCGTTACAATCTATATAGTGAGGATAGTTACTATTTTCTAAAGACTTTGCTCCTTCAGACTAATGACTTAAAAACCCAGTGCTTGTAACCACAGATATAGCTATGATCAGTTATTTAAAATGCCTTTCTCTTCTCCTCCACCCTCCCATTTTTGGTAGAATTCACTGTAGCTCTCACTCAGACCCTGCTGATACAAATCAGTTTTCACAGTGAGGAGGAGGTTTACCACTGGTTGTGCTTGCTCATCTGCAGTTCTCCAGTCTAAATACCTTCTGCAGTTCTGTTTTGGCACATCTAGGAAACATTTTATTTCCTTCTATGTGGAATGCGTTTGTGATCTCTCCAGTTAGTCCATATGTCCATCTGTCCATATTATACAAACACACTGGCTGATATTATCACTTTTTGATGGATAATTTTTACTACCTGTTCAACTGATGACATACATAGCAGCAACCAATTTGCTGTTTTAAAAAGAAGCCATTGCTGAGTACCGAGCTAATGCTGGGTACTGAGCAAGTATTGAGTAATGAGTAGAATAAACCACTCAGTTTAAAATTTACCAGAGTTACAAAGTGAAAAAGAAGGCTTGCTCTGAGTACCCTCAGTTCTGGGAGCTTGCTGCTTATGCAAAGGGTTAGAAGTATATCTATTTGCCCTGAAATTCCTAAGAGTGCATAGCCTGCAGGTAGAGATGTGGGAGAAGGTGTGGAAATGTGAGAGGACTAGAGTTTGGTAGAAGATTGGAAGCAGTATTTCTATTACTGCACGCAAGGATAATTGAATAAAAGACTTCAGTATTGTGCAAGAAGTGAAATGAGAGGATGTAGGAATTGAATTTGCTGCATTCTCTTTTTCAAATTCAATCAGCAATTATCCCTTTATGTAGCCACAGAACTGAAAGAAAGTGGAGATGAGCAGATCATCCATCATCATCTAAATGAGGAAATGTAAGTTGCTGGGATATTTTTTTCCTCTTATACTGCTACATAGAGATCCAGGGTTTAAACAGAGCTATCGCTGTTACTTTAAAGGTAATTAGTTAGCATGTTCTACGGCAGCCTTAATGTTTAGTGTCTTATTGACTCAGTGGCATCATATTTTTGTTATATTCTAATTGTCCATGAAGCAGTACACAGGACCAGAAAAAAGTGATTCTCTAATATTAGTAAAATAACAGCCAAAGTATAGAAAATGATGTTTGTTAATAAGATACATAACATTTGTATTCAAGTTCCATGTCCAATTATATTTTAGAAGACTTAAAAACATTGACATTTCCATTCCTTAGTGAGGAATACCCAGTTTGAAATTTTACCACAAAAGCTAATGACCCTATTAACTCTAATTTGTTTACTCACCAGTGTGGAACAGTTTCTTCCACAGGTACCTCTTTGATGTTCAAAATTAAGCTTCCTAGAGGCTTGAGAAATTAAATGCCAAAGGAGGTCAATTATCCAACCGTTGCCTTAAAGATAAGAACTGCCCCTCCCACATTGTTTTAAAATGACTTCTTTTTTCCTGATGAACATAAAAACATGATTGCTAAACACATGTCAGGCTCTCCCACAGGTTTGCTAGGACATAATAGGCAGTTCTAAGGTTGGCTATTTGCTAGAGTGCCTAATCATACCAGGTAATACAAATACATGTAGTTTTGCTTTTTGTGTTTTGTTTTTAACTGAGATTTAATCTGCAATCAAAGTGCAAATGTAATTAATTATTATTTGATAGTCTCCATTTTTGAGTTTGGAATTTGCATAATATCTCAAATATGGCCTTTGGCAGCTCTATGTTAGCAGAAACCACTTGTTACTGTGTGTTTATATTTCCCAAACTAAAATGCATAATAATTTTCAGCTGCAACTGGGAAGGCAGTCATGTCCACAACTGAGCCTTTGCCTGCCTGCAATAAGGAACAGCTTCCTTAATAGGTAATCAAGTATTTTGATAAGCAGAAACCTCCAGTAACTTTCTGCTGGCATTCAGAATGCGGTCACTCATTCTGCATGAAAAGCAGAGGCACATTGTAGGAAGTTAAAACAAACTAAAGCAAACAAACACCACCACCCTCCCTCCCCAATTCCTGGGAGATTATTGAAGACAGCTACTTTCTCTCCAGCAAAAAGCCTGCCTTTAAACAACCTCAAGAGGTACCAGATGGCTAGTCCCATTTTCTATCTTCGTGAAAGAGCACCCAGAATGCTCATCCTTAATTTGGTTCAGAGCTTTCTGATGGATGGGAAGACTCAGTTCTTCCATCGTATTTTGATGAGAAGACTTATCTACCGACAATATCATGCGTTGGTGTGTATGGAGAAGCATATCACTTTCTCTCCTCAGAAGAGCTATGAATCCAAATACAGCTACAACTAGTGGGTGAATGACGTCCTTCTGAAAATGTTAAGCAAATTCTAGGAAATCAGGCATGAAAATGAACTGCAGATAAGTAAACATAAGGTTAAGGAATTCTGAGAAGCCCTTCAGCTCTCATGCAGCAGCTGGTGGTTGTGAGAAAGAAAACAGTTATCTGTAATATCACAGTGCCATGAGGAGTGATGTGGGTTCTATCTGTTCCAGACCAAAGAATGCTGAAATGAGTGGAACAGAGGTGCATTATGTATTCTTTCTAATAAAATAGGTATTTGCAATAAAATAGGCAGTTGAAGAAAAAGGAGCTATGTAAAACATTTAAAACAAATGGGAGATCCCGAGGCAGTTTTCTGTAGATGAGAGAAAATGATTCTAAGGAGATGGAAATTCACAGGGACCAACTTCAAAATTTGTTTTGAAATCCTACACACTTATGAACATCAGTGAACTTCTCAATATCAAGACTGGGAGTCCTATGAAACGTTAACTTTGTGAAAACAGTGACATCTTAAAGGTTTTCTTTTGCTCTATGAATGGTACAATGAAGAAACGATGTTGTTGCTTGGTTTTCTTGAGAGATACTACATTCTGTAAGAGCAGTGTTTTATAGCTCTCTTATAAAGAGTTCTCTCTCTTTTATTTATCTCCAAGCTTACTTGAGTAATGGCAGTTTTGAATTAAAAAAATAGTTTGCCTAATACCTTGTGAAGAAGAACATCTAGCATTTTAGAGTTTTGACAATAGAACCAAAATATCACAGGGTAACGTGAGGTTTAAGTTTATAGCATTTATTTAAAATTCAGTAAGAAGTCATTTATGTCCCAGATTGAGTACCTTCTGGTTCTTTAGAAAACCCTTAAATGGGAGTGCTTTGAAGTGTGACTATCAGAAGAAAAAATCTCAGGAAACTTCAATATGGTGTGTTTCCCACTGCTCAGATTTAGCTTAACAAAATCTTAAATTTTGGCAGTTCTGGAGCCATATTTTTTATGTGCCTACCTAGGCTGCAATCTGGAAAATGCCAGAGCATAAATTGTAAATGGGACACAAAAACTTCACAGAAAAATACACAGCATTTTTTTCTTCATATTTCTCTGCCATTTCAATTTAATATTTCTTTAAGTATGAAAGGAATAACGTCATAGCATTCTATCTTACACTAGAAATTTTATATGTATGCCCTAAAATATTTATATATTAATATATATTTATAAACTACAGAATAATGTTAACTTGTGTGTAATACAGTGTTCAGAGAATGGGTAAATCAACAGCATGCTGGAGAAGTAACAGAAAAATGCTATTTTAATCTTATAGATATCAGACTAGGGACACTTCAAAATGCCACGATTCCTACTTTCACAATATCCATTTGCTTTCAAGGAAGTCTGGACAATCACAAATGCTTCTGTTTTTTGAAGCCCCTCACACCATACTCCTGCCCTTTCAAAAGCACCAGCAAAATTTCCTCTTCATTATGGTAAATAAGATTATTCCACATAAGTCACACCATAAGATTTCTTAGTACATATCATCTAAGAAAAATGTGGTAATTCAACTGGAATTAAATCTGGCAAGGGATGTCAAAGACAAAAATGTGGGCCCTCTGCTGAAGTAGAAAGGGGACCCAGTTATCCAGCACATGGATAACGCTGAATTACTGAATTCCTTCTTTGGCCCTGTCTTTAGTAGTAGGATCACTAGGAATCCCAGGCCCTACAGACCACGGGGGAAATCTGAAGCAAGGAAGACGTACCCTTGCTGGAAGACGATGGAACATCAGGGAACACTTAAGCAAACTGGACATGTATATCCCCTTAGATCCTGATGGGATGGAAACACGAGAGCTGAAGGAACTGGCAGATGTTACTGCAAGGCCACTCTTGCTAATCTTTGGTTAGCAAAGTTGTGTCATTGTGACTGGAAGAAGTGCCCGAGGACTGTAGAAAAGCAAATGTCACTCCTACCTTCAAGAAGGAGGACTCAGGCCAGTCAGCCTAAACACTGCCCCTGGGGAAGTGATGGAGCAGCTAATCCAAGACGACTTTTCCAAGCACATGAATGACAAGAAGGTGCTCATAGTAGTAGTCAGCAGAGATTCACCAACACGAACACATGCTTGACCAACCAGATGAGCTTCTACATGAAATGACTGGTCTGGTAAAAGAGAGTGCAGTGAGTATCATCTATCCAGACTTCAGTAAGGCTTTCAACACTGTGTCCCATAACATCTTCAAAGAAAAGCTGTTGATGTATGGGCTGGGTTAAAAAGTGGCTGAACAGCCCATCCCAGAAGGTAGCAATCGCTGATGTATAGTTAGAGAGCAGTAACTAATGGTGTACCCCAGGGGTCAGTACTGAGTCTAGTCCCATTTAATATCTTCATTAACAACCTGGGTAAAGCAAATTTGATGATGACACAAAACTGGGAAAAGTGACTGCAAGTATGCTGAGGGAGGTGATCCTTTCCTCAGCACTGTAGGTGAGGCTGTATCTGGAGTAATGGGTCCAATTCTGGGCTCCCCAGTACAAGAGAAACATGGACATACTAGAGAGAGACCAGGATAGGGCCACAAAGAGGATTAAGTGGCTAGAACACCCCTCCTGTGAGGAAAAACTGCTCAAGGCTGTTTAGCCTGGAGAAGAGGGGGCTCACGAACAATCATATCAAAATTTATAAACACCTCAAGAGAGATGAATCCAGGCTGTTTTCAGTGCTGGCTAGTGACAGAACATGAGGCAGTAGGCAAAAATTCAAATGCAGGAGGGTTCCCTCTGAATATCAAGAAATATTCCTTTATTGTGCAGGTGGCCAACCTCTGTCATAGGCTGCCAAAAGAGGCTGTGGAGTCTCCTCCTAGATCTTCCTGACCGTTGCCCTGGGTAGCCTGCTCTGGGTGCTCCTGCTCTAGTAAGGGAGTTGGACCAGATGGAACCAGAGGTCCCTTCCCACCTCAACAATTTCTGAGATTCTGTAAACACAGTTGGAAAGTCAAACACCCATTCACATACTGCAGAACTAAAACTTAACAAGTGTTCACAGTGAAGTAAGTACGCCTGTTTTATCTCACTGAAAATGTGAAAATCATAAATGTTGAATCACGTCCAATTGCCATGTGTGCATCTTAGTCTGCACCAGCCAGCCAATAACACTCCCAGAAAAAAAAAAAAACAACAAACCCAAACTCATATGTTCTTGGTGTCTCATCACAGGAATTCACGTCTCTTCAAGCCTTTAAAAGACACATAATAGAACACCTCTTTAATGTGTTTTTCTTTCCACAGTCCTTTTGAGGTTTTGAGTGGGGTGACTCTTACAACAAGGACGATAATAATGCTAATGATAAGACGGTGATGGTCTAGTTCCTCAAGTTACTTCAGAAGGCTGGGGTGACTCTTACCTTAGGGAAAAACTGAGCAGCCATGTGTTCCCTTGGAATATATAGATACAGTGATATCCTAACATAGAATCATAGAATCACAAGGTTGGAAACAACCTACAAGATCATCTAGTCCAACCATCCTCCCATTACCATTGATACCACAGAATACTAAAACATCTCGTAGCTCCGCATCCAGGAGCCTCTTGAACACTGCCAGGGACAGCCACTCCACCACCTCCCTGGGCAGGCCATTCCAGTGCCTGACCACTCTCTGAGAGAAAAAGTTTTCCCTCACGTCTAACCTAAACCTCCTCTGGTACAACTTGCAGCCATTTCCTCAGGTCCTGTTTGTTGCCTGGGAGAAGAGGCCAAACCCCTCCTCATCACAGCCTCCCTTCAGAAAGTTGTAGAGTGCAATGAGGTCTCCCCTGAGCCTCCTCTTCTCCAGAGGAAACAATCCCAGGTCCTTCAGCCACTCCTCGTAAGGCTTGTGCTCCAGACCTCTCACCAGTTTCATTGCCCTTCTCTGGGCACACTCCAGGGCCTCAATGTCTTTCTTGTAGTGAGGGGCCCAAAACTGAACACAGTACTCGAGGTGCGGCCTCACTAGTGCTGAGTACAGGGGGATGATTACCTCCCTGCTCCTGCTGGCCACATTATTTCTAATGCAGGCCAGGATGCTGTTAGCCCTCTTGGCCACCTGGGCACACTGTCAACTCCTGTTCAGCCAAGCATCAACCAACACCCCCAGGTCCCTTTCTTCTTCACAGTCATCCCGCCACTAATTCTCAAGCCTATAGCGCTGCATGGGGTTGTTGTGGCCAAAGTGCAGGACCCAGCACTTGGCCTTGTTGAACTTTATCACATTCACCTCAGCCCAGTGATCCAGCTTATCTAGATCCCTCTGAAGAGCCTCCCTACCCTCAGGCAGATCAATACTTCCTACCAACTTGGTGTTATCTGCAAACTTACTAAGGGTACACTCAATACCCTCATCTAGGTCATCAATGAAGATATTAAACAAGATGGGCCCCAGAACCAACCCCTGGGGGACACCACTTGAAACAGGTCGCCAGCTGGACTTAACTCCATTAGCCACTACCCACTGGGCACAGCCCTCTAGCCAGTCCCTTACCCAAAGAAGGTGTAAGGTTAACAAGATTGCAAGTTGACAAGTTGCAGGGTTAACAGGTATACAGAGAAGTTAGGCAGGTAAGAATAGTTAAATACATAGGAAAAGGTGCTCACCTGTGTTGTAGGCTCACAAGAAACTCCACAAGGAGCAATCTCCAGGAAGAGATCCCTCCTAAGTGGAAGTCAGCCCTTAAATGGGGTCTAGGAGAGGTGAAGCCTGGCTCCACCCCTACCGGGCACACAGGTGAATTGCCTTCACCTGTGCTCCCATGGCTGACTCAGCGCTTGCCTCAGGTGGTTAATCAGAGGTTCAGGCCATGATTCAACAGTTCCCATACAGAAGGGTATACCTGTCCAGGCCACGGGCAGCCAGTTTCCCCAGAAGAATACTGTGGGAGACCGTGTCAAAGGCTTTGCTGAAGTCTAGGTAGACTACATCAACAGCCTTTCCCTCATCTACCAGTCTGGTCACCCAGTCGTAGAAGGAGATGAGGTTGTTCAAGCACGACCTGCCTTTCATGAACCCGTGCTGGCTGGGCCTGATCCCCTGGATGCCACGCACGTGCTGTGTGATCTCACCCCAGATGATTTGCTCCATAACTTTCCCTGGTACTGAGGTCAGGCTGTGTCTCGCTCCAATTTATAGGAGGGAGATGAGGTTCTTTTAATGTATGTATACCCGACGTGAGATTAAGAAGCAACGGTTCAAATGTTGGTCCAACCAGTTTATTACAAGTCCTAATTAGGGAGATGGGGAAGTGGAGGA
>JACDJE010000102.1:1455430-1493344 GCA_016647715.1 Pavo muticus | reverse complement strand
TTTTTTTTTAATGTAGTGAACATATTTTGTTGGAATGGGACAAATCTGCTGTACGCACGACCGATTCCTCACCAGAAAAGCCTTAATAAAGATCAACCATCATTTCAGAACCATCTTTTTCAAAATGGGATAATAAATATCAATTAAGAAAAGCAGCATTTGTTTTTATATTTGGAAGATCTTGTGGGATTTGTTTTCTGCCTGTAAAGCACTTCCACCTCTCACAAGGGAGTGGTAGGTGGAAATAAGCAATTGACACAGGCATGGCTCACACACATTGTCCTAGGTGTTAAGTTTTGGTCAGACTTGTACCTAAGTGATGGCATACACAAACATTTTCAGTTTTTGCTCATCACTTGCTAAGTTTGGAAAGAGAAGCTGACAACGAAAGCACCTCCTCAACAAAAAATATTGCACCCACTGCTCTTCACAGCTCTTTTTTTTGAACAAAAAGAAAAAGATGCTGAGATCAAAAGAATAAAATAAAAGGTTAAAAGGAAATCAAACTTGAAAGAAGGAAAAAGAACAGTTAATTGGAGGGTCTGATTCAGATGTGTTCTTGCAGTGCTCGTTCCTAATTTACTATCTGCTCCTCGTCTCTGCACAGCAGTCTAACAAGAATTCCTCTGCCTCCTCGTTTCCCCTCTGGCTGTGCCCCCTAGCTCAGACCTGTGCTCCAGTGCTACAGCATTTCACTCGACTTTTTTCTCCTATACTGTGCTCTGGGACCTTTATACATTCACCATCATCCCTGTAATTCCAGGGCACCAGCCTTGGATGTCAGCACCGATGGCCTAAGGATTAGAATATTGTATAATGCAGGTTTTTGACTTCAGCTCTGTGAACTCAGTACTAACACCAGGGAGATACTTACAAAAGCATAAACAAAGAAGACAAATCTACACAAAGAAACTGTGAAATGCAGCAGGGAGGGAGGGGAGCTGAAAGGACAAATCTAGGTATGTCAGACTAAGAAAGTGCCAGGTCTCTAAACGTATGGCAAGATATACATAGTAAGAGTTCAAGTTGCAAGTAACTTGTTAATGTATGGAATTTTTGCAATAGTAGAAGATAAAGCTTCATTTACAAGGAGAACTCTAATGCAGAGATTTGTTCCACGCAAACTGAATTAAAATCCTTATTATCACTTTGTTGAATTACTCAGAATCAATGTAATTCATTTTCACCAATTTTGAGCCTTACAGATGCCATATATCTACCTACCAAAAGACTTTCCAGAATGTTTGCTTTCAAAGACAACATTGCTGTCTCTTTCAGATACCTTCTTTCCTTAAATAAACAAATCTACAGAGGATGCTTTCCCGTTTATCCCATATCCTTCTATTTCTGCATGTTTCCAGTTGGCTGATAAGCTCCTCAATTCCAGGGACTGGTATACAATTAAAGCAATGCATTCTAAGCAACACAATATACTGACAGATAGAATAAAAGATTAGATTGCTCATGCTGATTTAACTTTGTCTTCAATTACTTCTCCCCTGTTTGTACTGCTATTGCGTCCAGAAAGGTGGAGAGATAATCTCTTTGACTGCCCTTGATGTCAAAGGTGCTTTATGACTTACAAAGAAGAATATGCTGGCTGCAAGTGACGTGAATAAGCAGTGGTTTGACCTTCCTGATATCAGGTGGACTAGATGAAGACAGAGTAAGCTGCATGCAACATGGTCAAAATAGATGAGAGATGTTATAAAATCTGGGATAGTGCATTATTTGTCATAATTCAGATTCCTCCCTGGGGGCCATTAGCAGCCAAACATTATCCTAGAATGTCACCTTTTCTAACTGTGTAGACATCATAGCACTGCAAAGAAGTGCACGGCCAATTAAGTGTTATGCACAAAGGTTGTTAAAAGCACAAATAGTGAATTAATTACATGGCAAAATACATAAACACCAATTTGGATTCTTTCTCAGCTATTACCTTACAGACAACTTTAAAATACCTTGCAAAACGCATAATACCCACTTCAGTCATGTCCGCTGCTGATCATTAATTGCTTCAGAAAAAGACAATATGTCAGCTGTCCTCTTTGGAGTTCGAGTATGAATGGTGAAGCAAAAGAGAGTGAAACTGAGTGAAACATGAAAAGCTTGATTTGTTAGGACCCCTGCTGTCTGAAAAGAGATCAAAGCTCAGGAGGAGGCTGTAAAACAGCCGAATGCACTGCACAGAAACATGGCCTGTGGCAGCTGCTCTGGGCACGCTCCCACAACACAGGTGTACCTCCAAGTCTGCTCTGCCAGCTGAATCATGGGAGCAGGTTACCTCTTCTCCTTCTTCATTATTTCAGCTACAGTCACTGAGGAGATGTGGGCTCCATCCATCACAATGCACAAATTCACAGTGCACAGATTCAGCACAGGCCTAATTAAAGCTTTTCCTTTCATTTGTGGAGATAATTAGACTTTCATCTCACCAGGAAGCTTCAGAAAGATCTATTTCTTTCTTCAATAAAAGCTACATCAAACAAAAGCAGATTTTAATCGCCTTTTCTTTGGGGCATGAGTCAATAATGAAAGATGTCATGGGTAACAAAAATTGTGTGCAGGGGGAAAAAGCAGGGAAAAAAGCCCAAGCTATGTTCTTTAATTAAAATCATGTTTGCAAACACCATTAATTTCTCTCATTAAAATGATTTTTATCTACAACTGATTGTTGATAAAACAATCGATTTGAACATCTCATCTGCTTCACCGCTACGCAGGAACCCATCTGCTGTGCTGTAAAGCAGGAATCATGCAGACTGTTAAGCAACATGTGAGAACAATAAAAAATGCATATGTGTGTGTCAGGGATTTGTGAGGCTCACTGCAGGGCAAGGGCCACCTTTTCTCAGAACATGTATAAAAAATGACTTGGTAGCAGGCCAAAGGACAAAATGTCACAAAGATCAGAAGTGCATAAATAACAAATGAATTAATATGTGCAGGAAGAACGGGTTCCATCTGTGTTGGGAAGCACTGGTAAACAGGCTCAGAAAAATAAGGAGATTTCAGACATATTTAACAGCACATCATGAGCTGCTGTGATGTAATATTAGATGACAAACATGCAGAGCTTACTCCCTTTGCTTTTTTTTTTAATTAGTATTAGTAGAATCAGAGCGCAGGCTTCCTCTCCTCTTACCTTTCTCCCCAGTGCAAGGGGAGAGTATTTTTGGCTCCAGGCCCTGCACATTATTTATTTATTTAGCCATTTGACACACAGTGCTTCTGTATGGGCTGGCTGGAGCGCAGTCTCACAACCAGGCCTTAGCTGACGGCTGTGGGAATTGAAGTCTGGCAGTCTAGTAGGCGAATAAAGCACTCTTCTACCCCATAGCTTAAAGCAATCCCAAAGAACCGTTAGCCTTATATCATTAGGACGTTTAGTGGAGAGAGAGAGGGAGGCAGCTTGTTTAAGTACCTTTTAATGATGATACTTGCTCTGCAGCAGGCAGGCAACTGTTTTTAATGCTGGAATCAACACTGGCAGCAAGGATGCGCCTTGTCAGTGTGCAGCCCTGTGTCAGTCTGCTTAATGCCTTCCTGGACAGGGTAAAGTGCTGTGATTCATCAGAATCTGACCTGATCTTCCCCTAATGACAAAATACCATCAAACCAAAAGGCTAAAGAATTAAACACATTACTGAGCACTCTACCATTGTTATGACCTGCCTGGGAAACTGAGGAAATGGAAAGGTTTAATGGAAAATTTAAAAAAATCTACAAACATCTTTAAATCTCCCAGCGTTGGGGCTTGACTCGTGGTGTCTTTATGCTATTAGTTGTGGCATATGGCAGTTGCTTGGGAAAGCAAGGTTTGAAGGAGTTTGACAGACATTTCTTCTGGATGCACTGAGCTAGTAAGATTCCTGGCAAGTATGCAGATTCTAACAGAGCTGCACATACCTGTTCTCATGACACTAAGAGATGGAAGTTTTTCCTGTTTGGGTTCCTCTTTCTCCAGTTCAATTAAAAATGAAAACTCAATCTCTGTATATCCTACATTTCTAAGCAGAATATTTTATGCTAATCAGCTCTCTCCCCCCAGTAACTGAGTATTGTTTTTATTTTAAGTGAGGACAAAACTACATGCACATTGCACTCAGTTTATCCACTCTGCTAGGATCTAGTAGTCTAATGCGTGGAAAAGTCTACTGAAGTTCATGCCAGAAGATTTAACAGAGAATTTGTCCACTTCTTGAGACTGTTAAGAAAAAAAGTTTGCACTTTCTTATGCTTCAGGTAATTTTCACATCATTTCATAATATCCTTAGCCAAAATTTGATTCTATTTATGTCTTTTTTTTTTTTATTAATAATTTAGCTTGCAGCTAAGAACATCATGTCATCATGTTATGATGACATAACATTTATTGTCCTTTCCTTTTCCTTTCTTTTTCCCAAACCCTTTTTTCCTTTTATTTTGTTCTTTTTGTTTTACTTTTTCTCTCTTTCTCTTTTTCTTTCTTCTTCTCTTTCATTGATTTAATGAATGTATTACAAGCAATAGGAATAAAGAATCATGGCCAGAACTCTGACTCTATAGCACTGTAGCCATTTTTCTGGCAAAAGACATTCACAGCTACAACTCTGCCTACAATCAAAGACTTTAGAGTGCTGCTCTGCTCCCTGATTAGAATACACACACACTCCTGATCCACCAGTTTTTGTTGGCATAATCCTCCCCCATCTACCCCAGAAAACAAGAGTCAAATACTCCTGGTCTGGATAGTTCCAAAACCAAGACCTCAGGTTGCAGACTCCAGATTCATGAGAGAGTTCCTCGGTTTCAGCAGACCCTCAAATCTATTCTAACAGGCAAAGAATACCTGAATGGGATCTCAATTGGTATAAACCAACTTGTTGGAGCTATTCTACCTATAAGAACTTGGGATTGAATTCTGTCTTTACTGCAGTTGACAGCACTAACCACAGTTGAAACTCACTTTCTTTTCCATAAAGAAATATGAAAAAAATTCCAGACAGTAATCTTATAACTTTACAGAGCATTAGTTTTCCTAATGAAGCAAGCAACTGTATCACTTAGGTGGATAAATCTGGCACAACGTTTGGATTGGATACCAGTCTGGATACTAACACATTATCTGCGACTGTGGGAAGAGCATCAGTTTGTAGGTGTGAAGGGTAAACAAGCTCAGTAAAGGAAACAGAGATAAAAGTACTGTCTCAACAGTTCTTGTGATTTGTGGCTGCTTGTGGTAACACCCAAAGGAGAAAACTGATTGCACAAGATATGTATCTACTATAAAAATGTGTTTAGTGGGTCCTGGAAAACTGTGTAAAGCTACATTTGCTTTTATCATGAATGTAGCTGAGGCAGGGCATTTCTAATACCATGTAGAACTCCTCATATTTATCTTTGTTAAGATTTTTCTTGGAAAGCTTTGCACTGAGGAAAAGTCATACAAAAACTGAAAATCATGGATTTTTGAAATGTGATGCACTTTCTTAAATTTCAGAAGAGTTTCAACTACTAGGGAAAGGTACATTATAAAATATCTATCTATTGCTTAAACTTAGAGAATATAGTTAACTTTTAAATCTGGAAAAAAAAAAACAGCAAATCACCATTACCAAGTGAATCCAGAGATTTTGCTGACTATTTAAATGATACTGTTGAATTATCAATTGCTAATACCAGTTAGCAAAGGAAAATCCCCTAACCAGTAAGTAGGCTTACTCATTACCTGTATATCAGATATTTCACTAGGTAGGTCGCTATTTAGTGAAAGAGGACAAGGGAGACCGAGGTAGCTGAGATGCAGGAGGATGAGTAAGAGAAGGCATAGAAAAGACTGTGTTCAGTTTTATCTGCAAACCTTTGGGTTGGCTGAACTCCTCCACTTTCAGCTGCAGAAGATGAGAGTATTCTCATTAAGTATAGAACAGTATTTAGTTTTTAAAGAGCCTGTCACCCTGTCAGTGATGCAAGGACTGTGTGGGCACACAGCTGCTGCTAATGAATCAGGAGGCTGGAGGCGGATTGCATCCAAATGTTAAGAAGGTGGCATAAAATGATAGAACGGGTGGAAAGCTCAATTCCCCAACCCCTTAACATCAAAACATTTTCCTGCATCTCTGTAGCAAGGGTGCATCTATTTTTATTTAACAAGCACAAGAAATACCACACAGACTAACTAAAGACTGGACTTTGAGATTCTTCTACCAAGACAGGAGCTTTTCCAAGCCAAGAGAAATTCATCTGTCAGCCACAACGGGATTAGGCAGGAGGCACTATGAATAGAGCCAAAATTCATCAAGGAAACTCTCATAATAGGTACTATATTTAATAATAAGATTAATAACAGTTTTTATTGCTTCCAATATCAACTTCTATGAGAGAACTGTTGATGCTCAGCTATCTTATGAATGGATAGCTTCAGAGGAAGGTCAGAGATGTTAATAAAATGGGTTTTCAAAGAAGTTCTACAATGGTATGTCATAGAAACACAAGCACCACCTGAAGCTCACAGTATCAATTTTGAATGTCTAGATTGCTTAAAATGTCAAAATGTCAGTATTTTTTGTTAACTCTCTCAAAGATCAGAAGTTTTTTGAGGAATGCTTTTTTGGCCTGTTCCATCCTTCACAGATATTGCATTTGTAGTAAAAATGGTTTAAGTACAATACTTCTAAATTCTCTGTGTTGACTATTTTATTACTGAATCTAATAAAACCAATCAGTTTAGCACAGCTGAAAAATCTTGCCTGATATTCCTCTTTCCATAACAAGAAAGGTAAAGGAATGCTGCTAAGGCACAGAGAGTACACATCCCCATAAACTGGGCAAGGGAACAGGAAATACAACTTCTGAAGAAAATTGTATTTCTCCCTGTGGCTACACTGGGATGTGGGCAGCCCTGCTGATGATACTGCTGCTTCCTGCACATACTGGCTTTTACTAGTCGACAAAAGTAAATGCTGTCTGAAAAGGAGGTGACTATCAACCACAGAATCACGGAGCCACAGAATTGTAGGGGATGGAAAGGATCTCTGGCGATCATCAAGTCAAGCCCCCCTGCTAAAGCAGGCTTCCCACAATAGGTTGCACAGGTAGGCATCCAGATGGGTTTTGAATACTTCCAGAGAAGGAGACTCCACAACCTCTCTGGGCAGCCTGATCCAGTGCTCTGTCACCCTCACTGAAAAGAAGTTCTCCCTCAGGATTGATGTTTGTAATTCTCATTTGGACCTTGCATAATATGGGCAGTTGAAAAATCCACCAAAATATCTTGGTATTTGGAAGAGAAAACATGCACCTGTTTTGGGAAATATGCAAAAAAAAAAAAAAAAAAAATCTATGTGGTGGATTACTAATTAATAAGGTTTGTGTACAATTCATCAACAAGGTATCATTAAATGAAATTTTCCTAGCTTGCTTTTCCTGAAGTGGGAATATGCCATTCTAGCTTTGAAACTAAACTGCCTTTGCACAAGAGTATCCACAAGAGTTTTTAGATGTTTATACAGTTTCATGTCCAGTAGTATGAGTTTGCACATGCACAAATCTGATCCCTATGTATGTTTGAGATCAATAACACTCTACTGTCTTAAACAAACAAACAAAAAAACCACCTAAGAAATAACCAGAGGTTAGATTGCCTTGCTTTTAGACTTTCCCCCCTCAGAACACAGATAGATAGACAAATAAAACTAAACAAAAATAAAAATCAAAGATGGGTTTAATTCTTTAATCAAGCTCAACTTTGTATGTGGACCTAACATACAAAAACTTCATACCCTTATGAATTCTTACTGAATAGAGAAGAAATACTGCAATTCTATTTTAAACTAAAATGACTTTCCTGACTG
The DNA here is from genome assembly GCA_016647715.1 of Pavo muticus. NCBI lineage: Eukaryota > Metazoa > Chordata > Aves > Galliformes > Phasianidae > Pavo > Pavo muticus. The sequence continues at coordinate 1,485,506 of JACDJE010000102.1, read as the reverse complement.
AAAACTGGAAATGAAGATGATCTTTAGTATCCACGTGTCAATGAAATGTAAGTGCCCACCAGATTGCTAGCCCACCCATAGATTATTAATGCACAATTAATCTACTAGGGCAACTGCAGAGCGTCATTTAGCTTCAGAGCCCATAAGTATAAAACAGCAACATACTGTGAAATTAATGGTAACACTTAAAGGTCCCATTGTTATTAATTCATTTGACATTCACTGTAATCACACTGGTCTTTAATGAATTCATTTGGCATGTGAATATTGCATGTACTTTCGAACACATTCCAGAGCAAATCAGTGTTAATTGATGTCCTGAATTGAAATTTTCTCTCTCTTTTTTTTAGCCTACCACATTTTTTGTTAAAGCTCCTTCCTCCAGAACAGTTGATACATGACATATATAAGTACAAGCTCTTATAAATAACCACCATTACTATGGATATCAATATAATGTACTAAAATGACCTAGGGATATATGGTTACCAAAGCTCTGCAGTAACTTATTTCTAAAGCAATAAGCGCTGAACACCACAGAACTATTGTAGCCTCCCATTGCCAGACAACAGGGAAAATGTCAGTATTGAATATTTATATCCAGGAAGTATTTTCAGTTTACTGCTCTCCACAAATTGCCTGTGAATATTTTTGGCTTACATAAAAAAGACTGCAACCATTGGTTGCCATTTTACCCATCTCAGTTTTATAGCAGACATTGTCTGCATCTATCCTCACTCTTCTTGCACATGGTAACTACAGTTGTGCATGTGGAAAGTATCTGTATTCGTGCAAGTGGAAATTTTCTCCTTCACTTACATGTACACATTACTTCCAAGAAACAAGGGGCACTGTGAAATTCCCCTTTCTGTCACACTGCCAGCAGTGAATCTGTTTGTAGTGAAGAAAATATTTAATACATAGATGGTACAACAGTTTTGCCTCCAAAGCCTGTCTTAGATAATCTACACTAAATTGGAAAATCCTGTGTCCCAATAAAATAGTATTATTTTTATAATTTATAAACTTTGTGACTTATTTCCTAAGCTATCTAGTAACGATCTTAAGGTGTTCTTGTCTCCCAGGAAATTAAGGGAGTTCCAGTTGGATCAAACGCTTCTGTAACTTCATATAAAATATAACCTCTGCACAATATGTTCAGGGACCTTTCCCATCTGGGCTTTAGATTAGAGGAATATAGGATCACAGTGTCTCACATCACACTTACGGAGATTTTGGTAGTCCTTCTTGAAAACAGCACAGGAAACAAATACATATTTAGGATGCCGTAGGTGTAACTACTCACAAAAGTAACATCAACAGCAACATGTAAACAGTATTCTTTGTTACAATACAGGTAAACTACATCAAAGCACACAGAATAGGCATTCACTTACTGCAAAATCCCTTAAATGTTTTGGTGCCATTGATTTTTGATTTTCTTATCATGCTTGCACTGATTTTCAAGAGAAATAAGAACAATGTTTTCTTGAATTTTAGTCCTAAATGTATCTCAGGAATCCTCAAAGAAAAAAAAAAGGTACCCCATATTAGTTAATTTTGAGATCTGACATAAAAGAAGCCATTTCAGGCATCCCTGCCTGAGTTGTTCACATAACAATGCCACTACTTGCTGGTCAACAGACTTAAAATGTTCCTCTCACACTTGCAAATGAAATTTCCTGTGATAAGTATCTAATTTTCCTTCTGTATTTTGGGTGAAAGTTAGAGAGCATTACTTAAACTCACACAGCACAGTACATAAGATGAAAACTATTTCTGTGGTACTGACTAACTCAAGGGATGCGGAATATTGTAAAAAAAAAAAAAAAAAAAAAAAAAAAGGAAATCATCCTGTAATTACTTTGCAGAAATAGCCTGTACTAGACTCTTGCAGCTGACATGCCAGACTTTTCTGAGATTTGATTGCCAAGGAAGGCTCAATGAATAAAACTATTTTAGGAATGGAGATAGACACATCAATCAGAACTGCAAATCAAGAGTGTCTGGCCATGCAGTAGCGATTAAAGTTAATAAGTATTTGCCTTCCTTCACTTTCTTTAACACTTTCAGAATGATGAACATACTGTAAATGGAAATGCATGATTCCTGAATCCTCACTTGTCATTAATATCCAGGAGGTAAAGAACATGTCTTGAGGCCCAGCTATATGTTATTCTACTTGGCATTACCTTATTTGAAGAACGACTGAGTTCTCCTCCATAGTTCAAAACTTTCTAATATCATCATCATTTCAGTAATGACTTCTGAGGAAATATGTTAATTCTTTAGTGAACTAGCAATTTCACATTGTTAAAGATCCTTCTCAAAACCAAAAAATAGCCTGCCTTGTTTCACATCACCATCAAGCAGCAATACATACAATTAACGTTGTCAGAAATCTTCTATTCTCTGGAGCAGGCAACTCAGATTTGAAAGGGAAGTGCTAGTGGATTTTTCTCTGACTTTTTGAAAACTGCCTACATTTGGACACATTACTAGTCCCTGGGACTTTCAATTTGCATATGTGCACTGAAAACTGGCTAAAGAATTTAGCAGCTAAATCATCTGAAGACTCTCAACAGACAAAACTTATTTTAGTCCAATACTATAAGTGCTGCACAGGACTTTCTGCATGACTGGCTGCTTTTCTAACTAGTTGGGGTTATTCTTAGACCAGGTATGAAAGACAATTGTCTCCTTGGTTCTTGGAGGGGGAAACAGAAACTAAAGAAACAGTCTGGCATACAGAGGAATTAGAAGAACTTATCTCTTGGTAAACTCCATTGTCCCAAGCGACTGGATAACGGACCAGAATCCCTAATCTTGCCAGTATCTTCACACTGCTTTTAAACTAGCTTATACATTGCACGAATATAGAATATGTGGAGACTTCTTTGGTGCATTTTCACCACTATTATAAATTCCCATTTCCATTTATCAGGGTCCTTTCTTGTCTTTCTGGAACTGGGTTTGCAATCTCACTGCCAGGGTAGATGAGGCGTCCTTCTAATAGTGTACAGATGGCTTGGACTCTCCTACAGTGAAAACAGATGATGAATGCTGGTGCAGGTATAAATTTAGTGTGCTATTAAGTTTGCTTAAAGTTCTTTCCCGAGAGACAGAACAATATATCTAGAATGAAGATGTGACAAGGGCTTGGGATGGAGCAGAAGCATGCTCCAGGCATAGGGTATGCTACACAAGCACCTCTTCAACACACGGGATTCAAAGCACTCTGGAAATAACTAAAAGGCGTGCAATAAATACACTTGTGATTTACAGGACTTCTGACTCATTTTAAGCAAACGATAGATAAGCAGTGCTTACTGAAAGAGTTTCTACAAAACTGTCTATTCTTTCTTAGTTAATAATTTAAGGAACATTCAAGAAAAGATGTCCTGACTTCTCTGAATCTTGAGTGATCAAAATATGAATGTACCCAAACGTGAAATCTGTACAAAACATAAAACTTCACAGACACTGACAGTTATTCACATCAATAAATCAAGCAAGCACAATAAAATTTAAGCAATGCAGCATGATGATACTCTCAGCCATTCTTCAAACTGAAATGGAATGATGGTCACAGATTAATTAGATTATAAAATGAATTTAGCAAGCTTATTGTTATCTGAATGTTTATCAGAAACCTCTGAGGTTTTAAGAGCTGCATACCTCTGGGACTGCACAAAGTATTCTACATGAAAAAGATACTGGCTTTGATACCTTTGGAGAAAGGTGGATGAAGAAATTGGTTTCTTCAATGGCAGAAATCTTTCTGGCTCAGCTGTTAGGAGAATCCTGCCATGCATAGACAACATTTTTCAAGTATGATTATGCTGATGAAATTTTTGCTACACCTTAGCCTGAACCAGAAAATAAGCATTTCAGGTGTGCAAGCAGCATAGCATGCAGGGATTCAAATCATCAGATGCATTAAAAATACACACTATTTTCACCATTAGGGGTCCAGTGCTGGGCTCTCATCTCTACTTAATTAAATCTAGAAAAAAAAATATTTTGAAGTATGGAAAGATTATCTATTTAGTCACAAAGTGCCTAACAATTATTAGGTGTTATGTTAACACCCTACCCTATTAACAATACAGAGTGCTGTACTTAATGTATATTGTACTTTTATGCAGGTAGCTGATGTTCCTACACCAAAGCGCTAAAAATCCAAACACAGAAAACAAGGATGACAAAAGCTAAGAGGAAGCAATAGGAAATATCTCATTAAACAGATCAAAGACCAAGGCACTGTGAGATAAAGACTAAATGCTTGGAGTTACACGGTATGTCTGTTGAAATACTTTAGTTTTGAAAAGTTCCCAAGCAAAGGCAGTCTCGACTATCTTAGACCAGTATAAATAGTAAAAAGGAACCCACAGATTTTCTATACTTAAGTACAGCATACAACGCTGTCAAGGTTTCTTTCCAATGCAGAGCAAATGAACAGTTCCAGTTCTTTGCAGATTCATGTTGATTTGAACAGCGCGGTATCTTGGCAGTACAAACAACTAGTAGAAGCAATTAGAACACAAGTGGAGAGGGAACATTTCCAAAGTAATGATGAAAATACTCTATTCCCTCTTCAGAAATGAATTTCCATGAAGACAGAAGCTCCATGCAGTTAAAAGGGGCAATTTTCACAAAATGGGTGACACAAGTCTATACACAGGCTTTCTGTTACCCACAATGAGTAGTCTCACTGCCGCAATTTCCCTACTCTCTTTTTTTGCATTCTCTATCCTTACAAGCAACATTTTCTCCCCCTCCTTCTCTTTCCTCCTCTCCTACAAATGCCAGTGTACTCTGCATTCCCTCTACCAAATGCAAGAAAAAGACACACGGGTTGTTTTCCCACAAAACCAGGAGAGCAGACAAACACAAAACGTAAGTAAAAACAGACGCATTTCTCTAGGTATAGTCCTACTGTGTTTACAAAGAGGGGAAAGCTAGTTAGCTAGAGTGCTTCCACACTTAATGAGCACACATGAACACCTTTCCTGCCTGAATGGCTGGCCAGGCAACTTACACGTGTGCTCTGTTGCAAGCATCTCCTCAGTCCTCAGCGGCTAGGACAAAAGCTCGTCTTCAGACTGGAGCTGACCTCAAAATCTCAGTAGCTTTTTTTATGGAAACAAATGTTCAGCGTGTATATCAGATAACCTTAGGATTTGCAAATATTCTGTAATTTACAGAATTGCTAATTGTAACGCTCAGCTCTGCACCATACAGTTCCTTTCAACAGCAAAAGTGGTTATGTTCGGCCCTTTAATAAAGTAGTACTTTCAGAAAAGATCACATTAAGACATGTTAAACTTATTAAATCCTTAAAATTATTATAGTTGGAGACTGTTTTTTTCCTGCTTAATAACTGTGGCAGGAGAAATACTGCCATTTTTAACTATTATATCATGCTGGTTTAAATGAGTTGCAAATACGAGGATTACAGTCTTGAACAGAGAATTAGTGGTGGGAAGGTGTATATTCTGACTCTTAGCTTAAAGCAGACTTTAAGATAAATACATTCCATATTACTGAGTATAACCTGTCATTCTTTTTAAGGGTTTAACCAGTTTCACCTAACACAAATCAAGTGATTCAAAGTTGAGAAGCAATTAAACAATGGCTTGGCTGTTTGTCATAAAGACAATGGGTAATAATAAATTAACAACTTGTTTTACAGCATGCTGATTAAAAGCATATATACGTGAGTTGCTCCGAAAGTGATGCCTCCTATTTATTTCCATGGAAACTACAACTGATACAAAGAGCACAATAACACTATTTGATAGAGAAAATTCTCAGCTACAAAACATATTTTTCTGTATACAGAAAACGGAATACAGAAGACATATGCAATTTACGGGAAATGCAAAAAGAAATGTTAAAAAGCAGTTATTGGCATATACTGTACAGCGTGCTAGTCTGCAATACTTCTACCATTTCTTGTTATGTGTGAATTGAAATTCCAGATGTGCTGATTCTGCGCTGGGCAGAAATGGCACAAATTCTAAAATGGAGGGTAAAGCAATCCTATTATTTGATCACAGTTATTTCTGATGCCACTGAAGCAGAAAGTAGAATGCTTTACACTACGTAAGATAATGTAATGTTGAGAAAATATTATGTTTAAAAATAAACTGTTATACTCTCCTTGTCTTTCACTTGCCACATGCAAATACAAGCAGAAAATTCTTGTATTAGAAAAGAATTGCTTAAATATAAACAGGAACTACAACAAGCAATGAATTACATAGCCATGTTCTCTTAACCTATCATATCATGTTTCCTTTCATTCTCCTATCACACTGATGTATACTTGTATAGGAAAGACTGGCAGTAGCAGAAGGGCATGCTAGTTTTATTATAATGTTTGTTATTGTAATGATATTTCATGACAACAAAATGATCCATTTGTAAAGGAAAAAATTCTTTCTACCAGTCATAGAGCATTGCTGTTAAGAATGCAGACAATATTGTGACACCAAGGGCACTTCACTTCATAGATAGTAGTAAGGTTCTAAGTGAAAACAAATAAAATCCCAAAAACCTTGTGTAATTTTTCTGTATATTTCCAAAGGCTAAGATATGAAAGATACTGCAGAATGGCTTTGCAAAAAGGCAGAACTAAAAAAAAAATGTTTTTGGAAAAAAGAAAAAGAAAACCAAATTTTAAAATTACAAATTCCATGAAGAGTTTCAAATAACAATTGGATTGAAATGTATTTGAATTCAGCTCAAATGGAAGCTGAAGTGGAAAGTGCTGACATCCTAGTTTCCTTATGACCTAAAAGTTTTGAAAATCCACCCACGTGTATAGAAGGGTTCTTTGTTTCTCCTACATTTTTCTGTTTTGACAGGATGTAGGATTTGTAAATAAGCTGGGGAATGTGAAAAAAATTATCCTGGTACACAAATAAAGTAGGAATGGAACAAATTATGCTGTCTCATTTGTTAGATTTCAATACAGCTTTAGTGGCTGCTCATACCTAGCTTGTAACCTTACAGAAGGCTTAGGATGAGGTTTTTTGATTTTATTTCATTATATTTTATATAGAATAGCTGCATATATTTAGTGGCATGAAGGCCAGAAGTAAAGGTATTCATCTGTAGTCAGTCCACATCCACCCAGATGCAGGAAGAAAAGCGACAGGTGAAGGTCTAGAGCAACTGACACTAGTGAACTCTGGAGTCAGGTACTCATCCGGGATGAACATTTATCTATTTAGATCTCTTCTGAACTGGAAGAGAACAAAACTGAATTGGTTTTGCAAAATATGAGTGAATACCCTGAGAAACAGACCATAGAGGAACAACCACATCAAACTAAAGTGCCTTCCTTTTCCTGGTTTTGTGACTGCACTTTACATGGCTGAAATATCCAAAAAGATGGAGGATTATTTTGTTTTAGGAAGAATTAGTTACTTTGCTAGCTTCCAAGCATATATATATATATATTTTTCCTATTATAAAGTATTTCATAGAATCATAGAATGGCCTGGGTTGAAAGGGACCACCATGATCATCTAGTTTCAACCCTCCTGCTGTGTGCAGGGTTGCCAACCACTAGACCAGGCTGCCCAGAGCCACATCCAGCCTGGCCTTGAATGCCTCCAGGGATGGAGGCCAGGCCATGAAAAGCCAGGCCATTCATATCCAGTCACAGGCATAGTATCTCCCTGTGCTCTATTCCAAGGCTTTGCTTTTTTCCCCACCTAACACAGTATTCTGCTAGAGGTAGGTTAAAAACCTTCACATGTTCTATTCCTTTTCCTTTCTTTGAAAAAACAAATGACCTTTTACTCGAAGTAGCAAGATTTTAAACTGATCTGCTTGTTATAGTTGTGATTTTCACCTGCCCTAGAAGCCGCACATTGCCTTCTAACCTTAAGAACTGTAGTTAGGAAATGATGTGTGTCAATCCATTGTAATGCTAATCCAGAGAAAAGCCAGCTATCAGCTGTTCTGACTACAGGAAGTGTTCGGTGTGACACTGGGCAATCTTTCTCATAAAATGGTACAAATAAAGAGAAACAGAATAACTTAGTCTTTAAGGACCAAAGTCACAAAGATCCATTCTTGCTTTCCCCAGTGACTACAGGAAAGTAGACTATTTAAGTATTTTTTATGTGTTCTGAAAGCTATTTGCTCATTAAGAATAAAGTAGGAGTAGGCATTATTTATTTTTAGGTTACGTTGATGTAGGTTAACACTTATTCTCTTGTGCCTATGTTTTACTTATGCTTTCTTTCACCAGAAGATGAAAAAGCAACGAAGCAATGATAACCTCTTTTCCCTCCTTAGCAAAAAAAATACCCAAACAATGTATCAACTGGTTCCTCAGCTCCATAGCTTCTGTATAAAAATCTCACACGTGAATACTAACACTTTCAGAATTAGGAACACCGAAAGACACCAAAAGCCATTGCTAGTAAGACAGACAGGTCAAAAATTGCCAAGTACCTAGCAACACTTTACAGTTAGGAAGCCAAAAAGAAAACTGTTACCTAAAAAAAATCCTTGAAATTCAGTAAAATAATTAAAAATTATAATGAAACACGAGGAGCTTAGATAAATTTCACATTAAATTATGTTTTTCAGAAATATATTGAAATTGAATTTCATACCAGTACTTGATTGGCACAATAGCTCCACAGAGATGCTGTCCAAACAGAATGGTTAAAAGGTCTAATCATGGAGAAACGTAGTTCCTGGAAAAGAACAAAAGTAGGAATTGTATGTCTTCTTGATTGCCAGCCTCATTGTTTATGACTCTCATGTTAACATTCCGTGAAATGTGTTTCAGATTGCTTCAAACTGCTTATGAAACTGGAAGGAAGATGTTGTCTCTCTGTGCCTCAGTATCATACCTGTACACTACTTCATGGCTGTACCGTGAGTCAATGCTGTTACTTATCTTATTTCACTTCTTTAAATGTACTTCAGCCCATTACCTTAGAAAGATTTATTTATTTATTTATTTTACTTTGGCCATTGTCTTGTTATCAAGTGTTTGAAAAATGTGTTATTTTCCTTAGAGATGTGTCTCTCAGATAACATTCCCACTTTTTTTGTTGTTTTGTTTTGTCCCAGAAAACATACAGTTTTCGAAACTATCACAGTTCTTTTTGCCTGCCTGTAGCAATAGCTCCCATAGCACAATGACTGATTGCGCTAGGACCTACTGATGTCCCACCACATGCCCAGAGAACAGGAAAGTCTAGCTCCTGATCTCCTGTTACCTTTACCTTGCAACGACTGTGCTAGCTCTTTTTACCCACAGCTCCCCTGCCCCCTTAACTCATGGTTCTAGGGCAGAACATACAGCACCAGCAGTCATATCCATTCTCTTCTCATTTGAGAAGTGAAAGAAAAAGCAGAATTACTGAAGAACTGAGGTGGAAGAACTAGCGAGATTACTGGATCAGTCTCTCAGACCTGCAAATTTACCAGTCTGCTAACAATGCCATTAAGAGCCTCTTCCCAGAGGACAAGTGAATGCCAAAGTCAATCTTAGTTTGGTCTTCATGTATTTGCAATATGGCATAGTAGACCTCATCTGATCGTTCTCCTCCCTGTTCTCCAGAAAATCAACTGTATGGTGCAAATGGGAGATAATTCACGTTGATCCTAGATGATCTTCTAGGAACATAAAACTGATGGCTCACTAAAAATGTGTGTATTAGCAGTACCTACGACATGATACTTGATGGGTACCAGGGACAAGAAACATACACCAGAGCAGCAAGGCAAAAAGCTATTACACCTCCACTGCTCCACGGTGGTTTACTGCTTGGCAGAAATTGGGTAAACTTAGCAGTAGGGCTCTGAGATCAGTGCTTACTGTCCAACTGCTGCCATGGAGCTGCTATGTTTCATAAGTTGTTCCAATGGCTATATTGCAAGGCTAAAAGCTAACAGGAGATACCACAGTCTCTTCCAGCTTGTGAACTTGGTGCTCATGACATACTGAACAATGCTAATCAAGAGGGAAAAATGGGAAGAAGGCAACACTCATTGTTCCTGGTAACTCGTTCTTTCTAAGCTTGCAAACTTATGGTAGATTGAGAGATTTTTTGTGCTGGAGAAATGTAGCAATTGCTTACTATGTTTGAGTATTTTGCAATGAAATTGCAAATGAAATTGCAAATGAATTTTGCAAATGAATTTTGCAAATGAAAATATGTTTTCCTGTTCATAAAATGGATGTTTACACGCATGTTCTGTCACGTCTGTACAGCTATGAAGACAAAGACTGCTTTTTATAGTTAGACATCTCAGCTTCAAGGTGACATATTCAATATATAGTCATATATATTATTTCAAGTTTTATCTCCTTAAGAAAACTTTCCATGAAAAAAATTCTAACTTTTTTTTTTTTTTTTTTTAAAACTCTTAAATCAATATTTTACACAGGTATGCAGTTACTTCCAGGACAGTCAACATAGTTTTACCTGAATTTAGGCAGGCTAGGCAATTGCTTTCATTATTGCCTTTTTCTGTTATCTTTTTCAAAGACAGAAATTAATTCATCTGTAGGGCTACATGCTCTTTCAAAAAAATAGTTCTGATCTTTATATAGTAATGTAATTCAAATTAGTACCTAATTCTCTAAAGTCCACAATTTAGGACAGCGCAGAATCTACTGCAGCAACTAATTAAACACTTACTGTAAGGTTAAGTTTTTCATTAAATCAATAGGCCCCTAGTGTCAGTTACAAAGCCCTAATTACTATGCTGTAAATTTAGATTGAATTTGAATTAAGGACTGATTTCAATCTAACCACAGCATGTAAATATTGTAAATTACCAGAATTACAGTTCAATAAAATTGAATGGATTTCACTTTAGATAAACAAAATGCAAATGAGCCAAAAAAATCCCACAAACTGCAGAAATTTCCCAAACATCTGCACGAGAGTCTTGTGTGTGCAGTATATAGTATAATGCTTCGGGAAAGCAAATGTCAGAACTTTGGAATGCTGCCATGATTTACTCAAAAATGTTTTAAATATTTCATTATCTGTTCTGAAAATGAATAAATTTAATCTCTCCCAAGTGATCAAATAAAATGATGGCTAATGTGCCCACTTACTGTGTTGCTTTAGTTTGATGACTGCATTGTTGTGCTAAAGCACAGTATGAAATCAGGTTATCAGGTTATAACTGGCAGGGATTAAAAAAAAAAAAAAAGCAGAGCTAGGAAACACAAAACAACTCGTTTTCAAGGCATGAATTGTGTGCTTTGAAGATTCAAAAAAAAAGTAAAAATTACAGACAATAGCACTCTAATCAAACAAGTGCAAAACTGAAAATAATTGGAAGTTTGTGGGCTTTCATTCAGCTTCAAAAAAGCAGTGTATCCACAGGATATTAATAAAATTGGACAATATTCTAGGTTACATAATAAAGGGAAAAGACAGAAAATGCCTGTGTTGATATTCACGCATAGAATTATTACAAGCTTTTTACTCACCTGCTTACATTATTTCAAAATACAGCACCTAAAATAAAGTTTGTATCCTTAACATATCCTTTAAAAGTTAATTGAAACAACTTCTATTTTTTTTACATTTTGTTCCTCATCAGTTCAGCTATCCCAGAAAGGAAAACAGACAGCAGATTAATAGAAGTTGAGTTATAAATAACAAATATTATACACTTTGTATTGTCATGAAGGCTCAGACATGAGATAGAGTTTTTTTTTTTTTGGTGCTTTATAAGTGAGGAATGTAAAATCAATGCTAGAAAAGAATGAAGGGTTAAATAATGTCCATTATTCTCATATTTATGAGAAATAAAATTATGATTCTTTACTATGTTTACAGATTTACTTCCTTTTTCTGAACACATTTTATGAGGTATTCTGTCTGTTCATGGCTCACAAAGTTAAAGACTGCTAGCGCAGTTCGCAAGCACATGCTGTGTGTCTGATAATGTATAAGCTGACAGCACCATACTTTCTAAAACTTGTATCTCCTGTGAATGTTAAAATTATATCTATCTCCAGCTCCACAGAAGTGTTTTAATGACTTCATGTCACCAAGAGAGGTAGTAATACTTCAGCTCAGCTTCAACAGCTGAGCATGGTAGCCAAAGGTAGTAAGTAATTCACTACATTTGCCCTATGTAGACATTTCATATTAGGAAAATCAAACCATTCTCAGAGTGTGCTCATCTTAACCAGCCTAGTGGAATGTTAAATTACTGACTAAAGAAAATGATGTTTCACTGAAGTGTGGAGATTTGCACAAGTGGGATCCATGGGCCAAGCTGCAAAAAGCCACAAAGTAGATAAGAAAAAATGATGCATGACACTTTCCAAATTAGAAAATGTGGTATGTTTATACTACTTATGGCCTGTACAGTCTGTTGCTAAATGTAGGAAATGGGTAGAACGGAGATGGAATTGCTTTGTAATTGTCCTTCAAGCGTCACAAGGAGCCCTTTGGTAACAGCCTTCCACCTTCATGTTGTACACTTAATATGGGTGGGAGAAGATACTCCCTGTTGAGATTCTGCTTCTCTGGGTCCCTGGCTGTAAAGTATGCCATGCTTAATCCTTGTGTCTGGGAGAACTATCTATCTTCACAGGACTTTGCTTGACAAGTACTAATGACTGATGAAATAAATGGCTACCTGTTGAGATTCACAGAAGTGATAGACAGAAAAAACTGGATTTTACTCATTTTCAGTTCTGGAATTTAAGTGCAGGTAGGAAGTTATGAAATTGAAGAAAATTCTAAGGCATGGTTGTTTGTTGAGAAAATTTGATTCATGTAGTTTGTTTTCCATGAAAAACGTATGTTTAAACAGTTTGATCTTCAGAATGATTAGCTAACAGCTAATGCTCTAAGCTCATATGTTAACAACCGATCAGAGCTTTTTCCTGTAAAAGGAAAGATTTAAAAAACAGTCTTCTGGGGAAATGGGAGACTCCTTTTAGACAGCAAATTTTAGCTGGAGTTTGGATTCTAATCTTACACAGTTTAAAATTTCATGGCAGTTCAAGAGCAGCTTATTCACAAGTCTCAGCCTCTTGAAAACCTGCTCTGCCACTCTGCATGGAGAAGAATTAATGATTTTATCTTGGCTTAAGGAACAGCAAAATTAATTTGAAATTTTTATTTTTGTTATTCTCCCTAAAGTCATAGCTGTTAGGAACCCCAGCATTAACATCGGTAATGGAAGGCTGGCTTTTCTGCACACAAATTTCAGCTCATGTTTGTCCAAGTGATATGGAGAACTTACAGCAAGTTTGGCAAGCAATGGTTCGGGCTTCTACATGCAGTCATCAGGTCACAAAGAGCACAGGCAAATGTTTGCTCTCCTGAAATTATGCCCATGATAGCAAAATAACTGCTTAATGGAATGTCTGATGTTGGCCTTGCCTTCTTATTACGGTATGAGTACCCATGATATACAGGTGTCATATAGTAGAATTAGTACTGTATAGTGCAAATACCATGAAGAGAAACCATTCATACTGTATAGAAGAGAAGCACAGGATTAAAAAGGGGGAATTGGTAACTGAAAGCATTCCACCATGAGATGGTGGAGAACAGCAATTAAAGCTTTCTCTTCTAGGAGCTGAAAAACCTGTCTTCCTGTTTCCAATTGTACATCATACTAACTCTATTAGTCTCTTTTGCAGAAGGGGTTGGGGAGGGACAACAGAACTGGACACTACTCCTGCTCCAGCCTTACAAGAAATGAATGCAGATGAATGATCACTCAATTTAACCTGTTGGTTATGCTTCTGCTAATGCTAGTACATAGTAAGCCTTCTTTGCTGCTGCAAGGGTAGTAAAACAAACCTCCTGTTATCTGAGAAGATGTGATTAATGGTCATTTATCTAGATGTGGAAAAAAATGGACAGGTGACAACAGTTAGACTGAGGCTTGTTTCATTTACCGTGCACATGATTTTAGTTAGCAGAGAGAATCGATCCCATAATTTTTTTTTAGAGCAGGAGTCCAGATTTTTTTTTAGTATTCAAGAATGGAATACTGAAATATCTATTGCTAACAGCCAGCCCATTGTTTTACCATTACAAAGTGAATTGATTACATTTTATGAAAAAAAAACACAAAACAAAAACCTAGCTCAAAATCTGAATCTTCCATGAAGAGAAAGCATATAAAAAAAGCAACAATCGTTACTGAAAATACTGAAAGACAGCACGCTCGTAATGGCTTTGGAAAGCTATTTGATAGTAGCGCTGCTTTAAAAAAAAGAAAAGCAAACAAGCACCCAGCAGCCTGAGACAAAGGTAGCAAAAGAAACACTATTTTCTGCAATGCATTTTATAGTAACTATGAATTTGAATTATAATATACTTTAGGATAGGCATTAATTGAGAATACATCCAACTGATGCTCTTTTCTGTCAGCTTTGGGTTATCTACGCATTTTAAGATTTAACTTCAATACATGCAAAATCTAGAAAAGAGAAGTGTGCATAAAAATATACAGGGCATTACTTATTTATATGTAAAACCTTTATTCTATTTTGTTATTTTAGATTAAATCTCGTTTCAATTCTATTCTCTCAGGGAAGCACTAACAGTTTGAGCTCAGCGTGAAAGCCATCAAACACTTGAGCTGAAATTTAGATTGGGCAATTTTGCCTGGTGAAGTAGAAAAGGACGTGGAATGGCAAAGAACAGAACAGCTTATGGAAAGGCAGATGTTTTAATAACTTGTTGTCTGGTGAGAGCCTCAAATATCTAAATTTAAACACTGCAATACAGTAAGGGGCATTGGTGCTGGGGAGGGTGTATTCCTTTACCACAAGGATCTGTGTAGATGTGCATATGTAATATGTGAAGATTTTAACACAAAATGCACAATTGAAATCAGAATAAATTGAAAGGTGTTAAAAGAAGCGAACACAGAATGCAAATTTTGGGTCAGGTCTGCACTGCAAAATAGAGCAAGTCAGAGCCCAGACAATTTTCTACCCAGAGTTCTGTTTTGGGGCTTGTATCTTTATGTGAGTGGGCCGATTAGGTACTTGAGATTTCTCACATACTAAGATCCCTTTGTTTCAAGATATCAATCTCAAGTTAATTCACTCTGAGTTTTAAAGTATGCTTATCCTTAAGCACATTGCTGGAAGTATGCAATGAATTTACTTAGGAAAATGTCTGAAGAGAACCTAGAAACCTCCAAGGTTAATTTCTCTACAGAACAAAAAGAAATCTCAGAGTGTCTGGAAATAGAGAGTTAACTCTAATTTGCTCTAGCTGCATAATTTACAATCTGGCAGAATAAAGATGACAAGGAAAGGAAAATTTTATGAATAAGCCTTCCCATATGTTCATGAACAACTGGGGACTATCAAAGAACAATGAAGGCCTTGTCACTTGACTTCTGGAGATATGATACCACTATTTATGTATTGTTTGGGGACACAAAGCTCCTAATTGATGTCACCTTTCACATTTGCCATCTAAGATTCAGCACATCTGATTTCTACCAATGTGAGATGTTTTATTATGGATAAAACACATAAAAAAATAAGAAATGCAAGCAATTTAAAAGTATACCTTACAGTAAAGGTCTTTTTTACAGTTTATCAGATACATATATACATTAAATAAATAGACAAATGGAAATGCTCCTACAGAAATAGAAACAAGTGAAATTGGGAGTACTACTTGATGAAAATGAGTGATCTATAGATTATGCCGGAATGATTTTAGTCATTGACTGAACTATAGATTCAGTTTTGTAATAGTATTGACAACAATTAGTGGATGGAGGCAAAAAAAAATCTGCATAAATGGCAATCAAATAGTCCTGCTAATTTTTGTCTCCACACACTTTCAGTGACATTTTTAATTTTCTTTTAGGGAGTGGATTCTCAGTGTTAGTAGGGCCTGTTGGTTGAAGAAGAAATGAAAACTGACTGTGTACACTTAGTGGGATATAGTGACACAGAGATATCGCTTCTGGGTGCCCTTAAGCTAGATACTACCAAAGGCCAAAGAAAAATTAGGAAGATTTTTTTTTTTTAAAACCTCCTATTTAGGTCTCTTGCACAGAGCAGACAGAGGTGGTATGTCAGGCAAGGCAGACTTCAAATCTAGCCATTCATGTTCTTAAAATACTGTGGTAAAAGACACAGTGTAAGAGCTTACACAGAAATCAAACTAGAAGGGCAAAAATGTGACACTGGGCTGGAGCAAAGCAAAATGGGGAACCCACATGAGCTGAAAACAAGTGCCAGAGGGAACTCAAGATGGGGTCATTCAGGTCTTACATAATCTGAGTCGATCCTAGATGATTAATCTTGCTCTAGAAGTAAGGAATCTGTATAAATCATGTATTAAAACCAGGCTCTTCTCATGCCTTTGTTCAAGAGGACAGAGCAAACACGATGCTCAAAGGTGCTTTAAAAATTTTCTGTAAAATCTTTCTGTAAACAGATCAATCACTTTGTGTTCCATTGTCGACAATAGAGAAAGCAGCCCAGAATCTTTGCTTGATGCTGAGCAGCAAATGAACTGCCACTGAAAAAGAAGAAATCTGTATCTCAAAGCTTCTTTCCTTTTTAAACCATCTTTTGTTGAATTTGAGTCTTGATGGCAAGATTCCTTTAAATCCTTGTTTTAAGAAAAGCATATAGAATTGTTAATAGATTCATAACAATTTGAAGAGAGGAAATCTCTATTAGGTATTTTGCAGTAAGCATAATTAAAAGCAGCTTAGTTAAGCCAGCTCTGAAATAGTTAGGACTGCATTTGGGACCTGCTTGAATAACATCTGCCCCACTTATCCTCCATTTCAATTGAATATTCACAGTGCAAGTGTTGCCTATATCATCAATGTCAAAAACTAAAAAGTCTTATCTTCAACTTTCATTCCAGTGCTTCAAAAGAGCTTTGAATTTGCATCTTACTCTAGGGAAGATGTAGTTTAAAAACATTTTTGCCCAGCTCGCTCCATTAATTTCTGAAGAAAATGCACCTACTGCTGTGAATATGACAGTTCTCAACCTTGGTGTTTTTACAGGATGTCCCTCCCTAGGGAACGACCAACACCATTCTGACTTACCCTGCTGGAACTGCACCTCCTGCTGGGTAATCAGCTACTGCAGCGCTAAGGGAGAGACCTCAGTATGATTAACTGAATGCCCCTCGTGAATGCTAAGGAAAAAGAGAGCAGCAAGTTTTCTAGGGGGAAAAAGTGCTTTCAGTAATCGCCTTTTTTTTCAAGTCGAGCAGCTAATTTACAGTTGCATAGAGTTGCTCAATTACCAGCAGCATTTAGTATTTTGTATATCTCAGTAAGCTTTAACTTAAAATAATATTCATCACACCTATCAAATTTATTTGTCTCCCAATGATTTCTGTGAGTTAAGAAAAAAATTCATTTTGTCATGATTATCTGACTCAGGTAAAGCTGATTTGCTATTACTCTAGGCCAAAGCCACTGACAAGGGCACAAAAAGGATTATTTTTCAGCAGTTTTCAGCCCAGCTAAATCAGAAGATAATGCCATCTATGATGCAGAGTGATCCTGACCTAAAGCTCTCCTCATTGTTCATGTTTCTCACATCTTAAACATGCGTCAGTGGTGGAAAATATGCTACAGCCATCTTCCAAGCATCAAGAAAAAAAATATTTTTTCATAACTCAGACTTCATGTATTTAGTCAATGGCTAGTATTCCCCATTGAGTGCCCGAGCCTTCTCCCATCCCAAACTGCACTACCACGTGGAGAAAATATACTTCATATATCTCTGCATTCCCAATAAAACAAAATAGTTAACCTCAAAGCCCAAAAATGAAACACGTCAAAGAAAATTACAGCTACCCTGCCAAACAGCAAAAGAAGCAAAAGTTCATTGCCATTTACAACTGTTCAGATAAAAAGTAGATTCTTTTCATTAGCAACAGAAAAATATGTGGACTTTCAATTTCAAATTTAATCTGCAGTTGAATTTATTGTTGGAATTTATATACCATGACATTTTAAGTGAATCATTTTTGGTTTAAGAGATTTTCAGTCATTAGTTAAAAGAAAAACTCATTTTCATTTTAGAAGTGTTAATCAATCATTTAGATACCTTTTGCATTCTATCCATTTTATACTTAAATACATAATTTAGTCATAGAATATCAGTGCTGTGTAGCAGGGACATTCTCCATCCTGTCAATGGATGTCTTTCATCCAAAAGTTGTATAATTTTAAATTTTCACAAGATTTTTGAATGTGCTATACTATGGTGACTGTCATCAAATCCATATGACATGCAGTGAGGAACTGAACCTTGTAATGCCTGAGCTACTGAAGCTTCTGCTTTGAATGTGGGGAAAATGGAGATACATAGCAATGAAGAAAAATGTACAAGGTATTCTGAAGTTCAGCTAAGGCCAGAAAGTACTCTTTCATAACTCTGCCAGAATACTCTAACAAAGATACGATGTATATAAACAGAACTTTTTAGAGTCACAACACTTCAAAATTACTTCCTTAAATGTAGTTATTGTAAAAAAGGCTCAAGATCTCACTACAGAAGCTTAACTAAAAGAGCACCTCCCCCACTAGTAGGTTATTTTTGCAAGAACAAATTAGTTTTGAAAATGCCATGAGTTGCTGTTACACCTTTCCTTCTTTGACTAGCCAAAACTATCCACTTATGAGTATACTCCCACTCACACAGTGAATCTACATGCCAATGTGCTAAGACTTTTAAAATCACCATCAATCAGGCTGTGATGTAGAGCTGACGGCTGCAGTTCTAATGATAAGGAGAATTAAGTTGTAATGGAGGCTTTTGAAGATCTATGTCAACGTTGCTTCTAGAAGAAACAATGACTTTCTGTAGCAAGGTTATTTTAAAGAGTTGGTGAGCATTTCATTTCCTCAAGTATTATCATGGTGCTCCAGTCACCCTGTTTTTACTTATTATTATTTGCACAACACTCCAGCAGGATAGACAGACATTGGGCAACAATGGTTTTCAAAAAACAAATACGGAAGGATTCTACCAAAACTTTATGATAACTGATGTTATAAAAATGATATAGTTCTTAGAATAAAGAACTACAGAAATACCCTCTAAGATGTGCAAAACAGATTACCACAATTGAAACTAGTTGAGTAACATCCAAGAAGTTGTCCAATGAAAAGATTTCCACCAGACTAAAACAGGTGTATTATAAATAAATAACATACAACTTCAATTGAATTGTAAAGTGCTATCTTTATAATACACCAGATCTGCTACAGCGGGTGGCAAAGAGTTACTGAAGGTCACCTATGTTTGACGTGGCAGAGCTCAGTTCAGAAATTGAATCTGAGTTTCAGTTATGTAGAAGAATGTGTCCCTTGCAGAGATTTTTTTCTGTGTGATCAGTAAAACCATAGCTTCTTCTCACCCTGTTGTTTTCCATGTACTCTGAAGATACCATTTTATCCTTCAAAAATTCTGTTTACAGTCTTTCTTTTCCACACTCCACAGTATACCCAAAAACACTTTATGATAGGTTGTAACTGTCTGAAGCCTGACATAGTGATGAACACTACCCTGCTCCTTCCTCGAACTCTGCTGTCCATACAACTGTCTTGCTTTGGCCAGTATGCCTCATTCATTCCTTCAGCTATCTCAGATGTTCAGCTCTCTATCACTTCTTTGGTATTCAGTCTAATACGCTCCAGGTAATATAGACATTGGGTAGATACAGAAAGAAGGCAGAGATGGGGATATGGCATGCCTTTTCCTAGTTCCTGTACAGCTGATGAACCCGATAGATAGAACAGAGTCAGACTCTGATGCTCTGGTGACTCTCCTGGAGCTCAGCAACCCCGCACACCTTGATATAGAACAATCCAGCTTGACATAAAAAAGCTTTTTGTTGTATTCTGAATCATTGATACAAAAAAAAAAAATTGATAAATAGAAGGTCAGAGTAATGTCTGATAGTTATTACATGCATTCAGAGGAGTACCACATACACCATGGTGTAGATTTGCTGGACTGTAATACTGCAAACTAACTTCTTTTCTATAAGAGTAGTGCTAAGCCTCGTCTTCTGACAGCAGGTTACATTATAAACTGTTATATTAATAACTACTATATGAATTATTAAAATAATAACATGAAGTCTAACTGACCCTGCTTGGATGTGGAAGTTGGACTATGGCCTCCTGAGGTCACCTTCTACTTGAATTATCTTATGATCTTATCTACACTGTAGTTTTCATTTCTGAACTAGGCAGAGACCAAAACAGATAGGCTCTATTTTGTTACCATTAAACTGATCACATTTCCTCAAAGCAGTAATTACTTCACTCCTCACGTTTTGTGGGTTTACCTTTCCCAAACCTAAACATTTTCTTCCATTTCTCTTTCTATCTTCCTGTCTCTCCTTCCTCTTGCATTGTTGTGTATTTGATGTTTCTTATCTGCCCAATCTAAATCCTTAAATCTTTTCTAGCTGGAAACTACCTCACACTAAATGATCTCAGTCAGTGAAAATTATGTTACTAAGACCTGATTCATCATTCTGCCCCAGTCACAATTCCTTACTTCTGGTGATCACTATAAATTCTCTACTGGTTTTTAAATTTTTATCTTATTTATGTCTATACAAGCTTTATCATCCAGTGTCTATTTGGGTTTCACAACTCAGATATAAATTTCTACTGAACTCCCTATATGAGACATCCTCACAGAAACAGTCCATGAAGTTACTATTGCGCAGTAAATCAGATTGCTGTTCAGAACTCACTCACTACAGTGTTCATGGAAAACTACTGGAAGATAATGGACAAATAGGTAACTGGTCATGCTCTTTTAAACAATAAAATTTAAGATGATACTTTCACTAGCTTGTGACTTCAATCAAGACATCCACTGCCAGATGTATTTTTAGCATTGGTTTAAGCTTTCTGGTGTATGGACTGCTCTTATTCTGATTTTGGAGAAGTCCTACCAGAATAAACCTTGAAACTTGCAGAGATCACTAAACACTGCTGCATTACACAAATTAACAATATTAGCATGATTGGAAAGTTGAGGAAAAGATGTTAAGACAGATGCCAGCTGCATAATCATAGAGCAATTATTAATGCTTGGAGATATTGTCTCCAAATAATTGTATTTGTAGACATGAGAAACTAACAATTATTTTACAATGGTTATTATAATGAGTCAATTAAAAAAAAAAAAAAAAAAAAAAGTAAAACTGAGCTTCCTAACAAAAGGATAAATGGAAGTATTGACAAGCTGGTGAAACAGTAAAATAAATCTATTTCTTATTAATAGGTAAACTTACCCCCACCAAATGAGTATATCCTAAAAGACAGTCATATTACATTATAGCCTTAATAATTCTGAAAAAAAAAACAAAAAAAAACCAAAACTCATCTATTTGACAATTTCTTTCAATGGAATGTCCAAAAATATCTGGGCCCCACAAAGCATGATGGAAAGTAAATGATCACTTTCTCTTCCTGCTAGATCTAGAAACATAACATACGCTGCCAGTTGTCAGTCATGTCAGGGTCAGCCAAAAGCCAGCTGACCTACTCTGAGATCTCCATTAATTTTTAAAAAGTATTTACTGATTGTCATAAAATGGATTTTAAAAAGCATCAGTGAGCAGCTGAGGATAAACACTGGCAATTAAAGTTTTGGACAGAGATGAAAATATTCTGATAAGGTAGGAAATAGTGGCCTCTGTGGTCTTGTATGATTTATATTGTTTGGCCATTAACATGTTTATCCATCTGTGAAGATGGTGAATTGTGTACCATAAATTAGAAATACATTTAGTATTTACACGTACTCCTTTGTAAACAGTTTTTATCCTCATGGCAACTACTGGATGGAACTGCAGTTTTGTTTTTTTGGTTTATTTGTCTTATTATTTCTCACTGATTAAACTATTTAGGCTCTGAAGCAAGACCGTGAACAGTGATTGGTACTGAAAGTCAACTTCTTTCTGCCCTTCTAATTACTGATGGCACGCACATTAGGTCTCTGCCTTCTGTCTTGATAATATACCTGTTTTTAACATCTTATGTACAATGATATCTGATGACATAATTCCCACACGTTCACAAACTCTGTGTATTGCACTCTGTATAGTGCAATAAAGGCTAAGCAATAAGAACTGTGTGAATATACAGAAGGTGTTGGTGTCCTTCAGTTTTCTGGAAATATGTCTGCAGTTTGAGTAAAAATGTTTGAGAGGACCGAAACAACGCCCAAGAGCAAAGAAAATACGAACAAATGTAACTAAATCATCAAACAAAGGGTAAAAATAGTAAGGCAAAATGCAGAAAACATTCTGAAGTAATACAATAAATTCGAAAGATTTATAAAATGCAGTGGAGTACATGATTAAAAAAAATACTTGGCTTACACCAGTAGCAATAATAGACAATTAGCTTGTTATATTAATACACTTTTATCTTTTGCGGTCTGTAAAAGATAAGGAGAAAATTCAAATGCATATATTTCATATCAGATTTTTTTCATAAATTACAGATAAATAAATTGAAAGAAGTCCAATAAGGTACAAGAAGAGGTGTAGACGGTGCCCCACATCAGGCAGGATCTGTTATGGCTTAAACTGATTTTAATGCCCAGTTGGAAATAAGCTTTGATGTTTAAGAAAAGATCATGGGTTGACTAAGAACTGTCTAAGAAAATGAGTAGTGAATGCCAGGTCCGTGCAAGGATTTTTACACTCAGAGTGGCTCAAACAACATGTGAACTTCTCAGCTAACTCTGATGTGAAATACCAAACATAGTTCTTGATTGTACTGCAGAAGGAAAAAGTATTTTCCTCAGTGTGGGGGGAGAGAAAAGCAAAACATCAAAGATGACTCCAAAGTAAGATGTCATTGCTAAATACCAAGCCTTCCAATTTTAACAATTTCAAAAAACAGAATTTTAATAATTAACTGCATAAAAGGCAAAAGCTCAGAAGTCCAGATCTGTTCAAGTAATATATTTGATTATAAAACAACTTGTAAAAATTACAGACTTGTTTGGAGCATCTGTTTTTGAAGCGTATGTAAATGATTTAAAGAAGGAAATAAAAAATTTCCAGTGACACTTTAAGCAAAACCATAAGTACATTATGAGAGCCTTAAAAAATAATGATATGCAGAGAATACAAATACTAAGATTAAAATATCACTGTCTTATTGTAATACTTTCAGTTGTAAGTTTCTAAATAAATAGTAAATGCTTTGGTGAAAAAAAAAAACAAAAGCAAATATAAAAATGTGGGCTGCTAATCTCTTCAATTATAGATAATATTAGCAATTTTATTGCTGTTTTATTGCTTCTCTCTGTACTTTATAGCTTCTTGAACTTTTCCAGTAGTTCTGGAAAATGCAATAAAACTGCTGCTTACTTGTGCTCAGCTCAAAGGGAAAATGCATCATGTGAAATCGGACTGTTAGGATACAGAGCACACTCTCTCAACTTAGATAATAATGATTCAGTTTCCATATATTCTGTCAGATTATCAGAAGTTACAACCAGACCTGTATTTTTGTATCTGAAAATTAGATTTATGCATACTTTGTATCTCCCATTTATTACTTTTTTAATGTTCAAATTTGATATATGAATTCTAGAGTTCTATGGTGTTGTTTTTTTTTTTTTTTTCTGCAGAAAAAGAATCTCTTTTAAAAAATCTCAGAAATAAATAAAATAACAAATAGACGAGAGATAGACATAAGTAATTTTACCCTTGGAGTTTTTAGTTGGTCAGTTTCTTGATGTCTGGACCTATTCTTCTGAAGAGATCTTTACTGAGGTGGTGAAAACGTGTTAACATTTAAGCATTTTCTTTCCTTCAGGTTATATCAGTGAAAATTAAGTTATCTTTAGTACTAGCAGATACTACTCCCTGTCACATTACGGTAAACTATTACATTGGAAACATACTAGGAAAAAATATCACAATCAGCATCCTAAGAAAAATGCCATTATGTCTTGGACAGGATTTTGCTAAAATACACTCTAATGTGGTACACCATGCATTTGTGTATTTGGCTTTTGTACCAAATGCTAAGCCAACATGAATATTTTTATAAATTCACATGGCAGGTAAAGGATAAGGAAGAAAATGTACATTGGCTGCTAAAAATCCACAAGAAAAGGGTAAGCATATGGTAGCAAAGTAGTATGTGGTTTCAAAAGGAGTATTTCAGGCAGAAGAAATCACTTATGCTAGGAGGTTAAGGAAGTGACTATACTTATGTTAGAACTGTGGAAACATTAAATATGAATGAAATGCAGAAATAGCTTAAGGAAAGGTAGTAACAGGCTAGAAACAAAGGATGCAACAGAAAAGAGCTCTGGGAACAAATAACAACAGTAATAGAAGAGACCATGAGAGCAGCATCTAGGATTTGTAAATGAGCTTTACAAAAGTAGGAAACAAATGGTCACTGGATTGGAATCAGTGAGGGAAAAAAACAGTACAGAGGAGTTTGGAAAAAGATGAAGGAGTTCTAAAACCAAAATACTGGTGTCAGCTACTCTCTAGATTATGAATTTCAGAGAACCAAGACCAGCGACAAAAAGTGGAGAGCAGAAAGGACTGAGTCAGAGCAAATGGAAAGGAGAAGAAAAAAGACTGAAAACATCCATTATACAAACATTAACCATTGAGAATCTTTTCTGGCAAAGAAAGCATTTAGATATCTGAGAAAGAGGAATGAAGTTACAAATGATTGATTTTTTATCACACGGAAGTTAGGAGGGCAATATTATCGACAAAAATTACTCTAAATTCTGCTGGACTGTGCAAACACAGAAGCGAGCTGTGTGCTGAAAGAAGTGGTGTAAAAATTCCAGAGGATAAAAATTATGGGCCATGTCCTGTACTTAATTCAAGACTGAAAAGGTGATATTGAACCACCATCTGGAAGTCCCGGTTTGGTCTGTTGAGGGATCCTTAGCAGCATCAGGGCATTTCTTTCCTATATTGGCCCCCTGCTGGTCAGTACACCAATGAAAATAACGAGCTACAAAAGCCATTCTGATGATGTCCCTTTTACCTAATGAGCAAAAAGTCTATAAAGGTCAAATCTGAAATGCCATTGTTTTTAAAGGACTAGAACTACAACTTGTATAGCGAACACATGGAGAATTTTCAGTATAGTTTGCCATACATTGTGGAGTGCTTTTATAGGCATTAGGCCACTTACTAGGTAGAAAGTCATATATCTGCTGTCATTTTTTCTGCAAGGTAGAAATTTTTGCTTTTAACATCCTATATTTAGGTCTTGTTTTGCATTTTAGGGCAGTTTCTATCATAAACTATCTTAAAATGTGTAATAGTGTATTTAATCTCAACCACAATGAAACCAGAAAGCCAAATAAAATGCATAAAATAAGTAATTGAAAAGGACTTGTTTTTCTAATGTAAAACAAGCTGAGTGAGTTTAAATAGTCTAAATAGTCATTACAGTCTGACTGTGATGTGTTCTTTCCTCTGCACTTGCTGCAGCATTTCTTGTATTATTATAATGGTTTCTAGAGCAATAAATTACAGACACAGAACCAACTGCTGAAAAGTGTAGGCGGCTCACACAGCATGATGCAAATCACACTGTTGGATACTGCTTCTTTGTAACAACAATTCCATTAAAGAACACGTGATTCTGCCCACCATAACACGGTTTCACTACACAGTGCAGCATCTGATGCAGCAATGAACAAGGGAGTTTCCATCACTAAGGCCCTAATTTTGCAAACAGCTATTTTTTGGCTTGAACTCTGTGTGCATGTGTAGTCATCTAGTAACTACGCACATATATAAAGTAAGCAATTACAAGATCAAATTCTATTACCAAAAAGCTTGACCATCTGACAGCTGTTCAGATAATGGTAAGTAGCTGATTTTCTCCTTTCTAGGGAAGTCATTGATGAAGGAAAGAAAAACAGTAACCTGTTATCTTCTAAACCCAATTTCACTAAGTTACAAGAAAGGACTGATTCCACAGCTATTCTGACAATTCCAGCAATCCAGATGTTCATATCTGTTGGTTACCCTTTGCTGAGTAAATTTAAATATCCGTAAAGATATCTTATTTTTTTTAACACCATTTAATAGTAATGCGCTTATAAAAAGGGATTCTGAATTATTTTTTTTCTTCTACTCAATGTTAGCAGGATTTATATGACATAGAATTAGAGATGCGACAAAAACGAATGATGAATGCCGTGTAAAATTTGGCAGCTACACACTAATTTTGATAAAAAGCCAAACTGACTTCACAAGTTCATCTGGAAAAGATTTCTCGTTGAGAACATATGGCTTGCAACTGTCCATAAAACTTTTATTTTGCACCACAGAAGATGGTATTTATAACATGCATCGTGTGTACATTTAAATAGGAGAGCCAGATGTAACAGCCTACATCTCAGGATGTGGGAGAAATCAGGAATCCTGGCCTGGGGATCAGGAGTTAGAGAAATGGAAGTGGGATATTTACTTACCCATGCTCGAGTGCTACTTGATACCCAATGGCATAGAATAGCATATAGAATGGCATCATAGAATAGCTCCAAAAGGTAGCTTTTGGAGGAGAATTTTGGAAAATAATATTCACGCTTTTTTCTGTAGAACCCTGCTGTCCTCCCATCTTCCAGAAAACATTTGATTTTCTGAATCACTATATATGTACTTCTGTATTTGGCTTCAGAGGTGATGGTGGTTATATATTTGTGTATTCTACATAGGGACCCTAATTTCTGACATTTTTTATATTTTCTGATTTGACATCATCTGAAACTGATTCATGAATGCAGTTGCAATTAAAGGAAAATGCAGTTGAAAATGTCGTCCTGTTGTTCTTTTCTTTCTGGTTGGCTGACAGAATTTTTGTGTTTTTAAAACAATAATTACGCTTCTACTCACCACTAAAGTGCATTATCACATTTTCACTAGCAGCTCTGCAGCAGAAATCTTCCACACTCACAAACAGCTCATCAGCGTTCTGGGGGAGGAAAGGGAAGGGGAAAGCAGGAGAGAGAAGGCAAAGCAGGGGAAGGGAAAAAGAAGGTAGTATATAAAAAAGAGAATTGAGAAAGTATATATTCTGGGAAGATCACTGCCTGAGCCTTCCACGTGTATTTTCAGTCAGTCAGCAGATTCTTCAGCCCCTCTGTTTTTTTAAGTGCTAATTATATCAAGAGTATTGTCGTACTTAATATTTTCACAACTGGGACATTTTTTTTTTTTAGTGGCAAAACATTAAAGATATAAATTCCTTATAGCAATGTTTGGTGCATCTTCATTTTGCTCCTGCTTATAGAAATGGAATTGTACCATCAGTTTCCTAAACCTGGGAAGAATGAAAATGTCAGGATTATTTTCTGTGTCATTCTGATCACAAGTTGTGGAGTATTAGATTGTGCTTTGATTTTTTGTGTTTATCATTTGGCTTAGTCATCAGTTATCATCTTTCTTTAAAGACTTTTATCTTTTCCATGTGTTATCAATATAATTTAAAAATAATAATAAAAAAGAGTTAAATAAAGGTTATAATGAAAAAAAAACCATGAAAAATCTTCATCTGCGGGCAAGGAACTTGAATATGATTAAATGAAATCTAGATCCATGCATTCCCCCAGTACTGATCCTGCTGTGGATTTCTTGGTATAATTTCTCTCAGGTTGCAGAGTCTTCACTTATGCTGGATGGTCAGGGATTTCACAGGTCAGCATATCATCCATGAATCAGAAGTCTATAAGGAATCTTTCTTCTAACTCCAGTCTTCTCCAGACTCAAAGAAAGCCACAAAAATATTTTAAGATTTTCAACTAGACCATGATTTATCCAGGCTTGGGGGGGGGGAGGGAGGGACAAGGAGGCACTTCCACTGCAGTGCAGGCGGTGCACACACTTTGTCACACACCAGGATACCTGTCCAGACTCCTGCAAACCACAGCTGCTTACAACAAGGCACTGTCTGCTGACAAAGGAAGAAAGGAGCCAGTCCTCTGGGTCACCTGTTCTGGTCTCACAGCCATAACCAAAAAGTGAAGAGGCAGGAGGGATCAGCACTGTGCATGAGAATTTATCACTGCACTATTTCAATAGGCTAGAATTCTAATGATTTCAAAAATGAAAAGAAATAGAAGATAAGAATTTACATAAACGCATATAATTCGTTTGAAAATGGCAAAAGAACAAATAAAATCACAGACAAATCACTATCTTCTAGTGTGGATATATTCCCCAGATATTTTTTTGTATCATTTCTGGATAATACAAAAATGTCAGCTATCATGTATTTAAAAATTAAACCATCATAAAAAAAAATTAAAAAGTAACTAAAACGATTAGATGGAGAATCACAAATAAAAGGCCATGCTTATGTTCACATGTTCATGTTCACAAGACCTATAAAGTAAGTTTTATTACACATCAAAATAAGTAAAAAATTCCATAAGGATTCTGTAAGTTACAGTGATCTAGCTGACATTCAGTTTATTGTAAAAAATGGGTACATGAAATAAAATTTGTTAAAAAACAGAAGAAAGTAAGAAGAACTTTAAAGTATTTCAGAATTCTTGAAAAGAGCACAGCTGCGATCTTGAAATACTGGATTTCTGTCTGATTTCTTTCAAGAGGGGGAGCTTGGCTCCGTGGCATCACACTTTGTGCAGTTAAGATACCACAATATTACAATACTTATTTGTTCTAAACATGAAAATTCTGAAATTATTACTGTCAAAAGCACTGGAGACAGAACTGTGAAAAGCACGGGAAATGCTTATATTTGACCAAAAACATA
The DNA here is from genome assembly GCA_016647715.1 of Pavo muticus. Classification (NCBI taxonomy): domain Eukaryota; kingdom Metazoa; phylum Chordata; class Aves; order Galliformes; family Phasianidae; genus Pavo; species Pavo muticus. Next base: position 1,456,706 of record JACDJE010000102.1, on the reverse strand, counting down.
GATTCTCTTATTAATAGGGATACTAAAAGATAAAGCATTGTTCTCTCTCAGTCATCCAACTTCCAGCAATAATTACAATTTTTTAAGGAAAATACAACTGCAGCAATATTATTTTAATTTCTAGTGTTATTGTCACTGGTACACATACAATTCAAATAAATCTTAACGTCTGGGGTGATAATGCGGTAGTTACCAGTGCTGCAGAAAGAGGCAAAGTAAAAGAAATAATTTAAGAAGGGACAATTCAATTTTTCTTGTACTTTAAGGAATCTACAAAATTGCTATGAGAAGGTATTAGAAAGACAGGAGGTGAGATGTTGATTTCCAGATGGAAATGCACAAGGAAATATTTGAGTGCTCAGCACTGACATACAACAATTTAGAAATGGATTAAGTCACCAAGACCATATGGGCAGAAAATAACATGAGTTCTGTACGCCAACATAAGTATAGTAGGGTGAGGAAAGAAACAGAAGGGGTAAGAACTACTGAAAATAACTATGACAGCAAGGTTTATAAAGCAGGAGAAAAACAGAAGTTCATCATCATGGCAATCAAGACAGAAAGCTTTCAAAATCCCTACAGAGGGTGTACTTGCACCCTACAAGACCTCAGAAAATACCGGGCAGCGGACACAGTTCTTACAAGTGATGAAAAATCTCACTTTTCTTTAAACAATAAGCATTAATCAACAAAATAGCTAGGAGGGACTTCAAAAGCTGAAAGTTAAATACTATGATAATTAATATTTCGGCATCTAGTCTGCAGTATGGAATTCTCTCTATATGATAAATCAAGGCTTCTCATGAAGGACACTGGAATTTTGGTGCTTCAAAACAAGACATAACGCAATTCAAACACTGAGCTGGGGGTCACAGAGAGGGAACCCAGTCTTTGTATAGGTATTTACAGCCAGATAATAGGGAGATGCTAAGACACACTGTTTGAAACTTCTCTTAGAGGCCTAAAATCTCAGAGAATTGGGAGGTTCCTCCTTCAGATTGGGATCTTCGCTCCAAGATCATCTTTAAGACTAGTACCATTTTTTGTTTTTCAGAAACTAAGAGAAAAGGCATTGTTTTTTTTCCCCTCAATGCTATTTCAGGAGGATATATTCCCCTCCTGTTTAATGTACGTTGTAAGAAGAAAGAAGCATGTCTGTTTATTCATGGAATTGCCCTGGTGAGAGGAAGGAATACAGGAATACCTGTAGAGGTGCTGACTTGCAGTACTTCTCATGTGGTTATTGCATGGGGAAAAAAAAAAAAAAAAAAAA